>CM055274.1:83847098-84140850 GCA_029237695.1 Conchocele bisecta
TTATACATTTTATATCGGACGTAAAATTTTATTTACAAACTGATATCGAGGGCGATAACACTGTTTCCGTAAAATGTTAACGGACATTACTGTTTATGATCTGTATTTATGTTTTGATGTGCAATGATCATACTTTATAATCTGTCGAAAACATTATTTGTTCACGTGACGCATTTAATTAGTATAAATAATTGAATAATATCATGCTTCATTTGCATATGACAATAGCCTGATACCACCGCGCGTCACTATCAGTAAAATAAATATTACTAAATTATATTATCTGTATAGCGGGCACTCGTAATGTTTAGAACTGGTGGAATAGTGACACAATTATACACTTATTTAATTCCTATAAAGAACTTTTTTGTCTACCGAGTAGGTATGTACCTTTAAACATAATACAATTACATGTTGCTGTGAAAGGATCATATTATACAGTGGAATATCACTAAACGAGGCACCAAGAAAACATCTGTGATCTTATCTTTATCTCGGTCATTTATCTCATGTGACAATACCTGTTCATGATCGCATAGCACACACGCAGAGAGGGTGCGACGAAACCACCCTTACCCCTTTCAGTAACACATGCCTGTATAGTGGTATTGGCAAAACGTGTAAATCAAGATGAGCTGACTCATGACGGCTCAAAACACCCCATGTTCATAAATGGACTGGTCTGAAAATCTGTTTGTGATGATTGAATTGTGTTGCAAAATTAACATATCAAAATCCATTCCAGTTACTTAGGGGTTAAAGGGTTAATCTGCCGTGGATGTGAAAAAAATGTTTAGCCCTTCGCGCCGTCGATAACGCACCACCCCCCCCCCCCCCCCCTAAATTAATTCCTGCGTACGGGCCTGATAAATAGAGAATAGTATGTTAGTGCCGTGAATGGGTAAAAATATCTGGCAATGCTCAGGAAACGGGATGGGAGAAACTCTGCCGAGCACATCCCCTTTCCGTGCCGCGCCAGATATGTTTTCCCATTCACAGCAGCACTAACCTGCTATTCTATTTATCCCGTCAACACCTACAAATGGCTGTAAAATGCAAAGATATAACCCCAGCCACCGTACATATTCATACGCAGTGATTATGTCGTATTGGCAGGATATCAAAAATGTTTCACGGCACCGTGTTTCACGGCACATACGCACTGTGTTGACGGGATAAGGTAACTTTTCTCAGCCGGCGGCCCACTTTCATTGTAATCTCGGACGGACCCTAATATGCTCTGATCGCAAACCGCATAAGGCCCATTTAGTCACGTGACCTTGCATACAGGCCATACTTGTATGTTAACCTGTTATCTTTATTATGTGGAAAACATTGTCCCTGAAAGATTTACCGGTGTCAACTCAAGATCAGCTATTTTTTGCTAATTCGGAATAATTCAGTTTAATACATGTAACTGTCCAGTATCAGACTTTATTTATTGGATAGTTCATTGCTCACGTGGCGAATATCGTAAACCCTGAACAGACTGTTTTTGTCTCGCCCGCGAAAGTGGAAAGCGAGACTAAGGTTTTGCTTTTCCGGAGTCGTCGTCGTCATCATTCAATGTTAAGTTTTCGTGTTACGGTCATTACTTCAACACCATATCAGCTACAGTCATCAAACTTTATACATACCTTTACTATGATCTGTAGATGAATATAGGACTATTCTCGGGGCCAGGTCAAGGCGGAACAAGGCGAGACATTTGATTCCGCGGAATTCTTGTTATCTAGGCATCACGGGACGGTTGAAAATAGCCAAACTTGACTGCTTTTCTGAGGGCGGCGGGTGACTTATACAAATCACCGCCTCTCACAATCAGTTAAGGAGGCTCTTGGGACAAGTATTGAAAAATACTCACAAATGAAGTACAAATCGCGCGCCACAATAAAAATGCAGTAACCGCATCAGATGTGTTCAATTCATTTTTTACAAAGTTACCCCACCCACCTATTTTCGGCCAGAATTTTCAACACGACTGAATTTGTCGGAATTGTTTTCATGAAAACATGAGGCACAGACACTTTGTTATGTCTTGTTCTATCACTTGTCACACCACACCATTTCCTGAAAATGATTTCAAAGCGGGGTCATAACCACCTCAAATTTTCGCTACAAATGCCCGAAAAATACCTTAAATTCTGACGTGAAACCGTACCGGCGAGACAGAATAGCATGCGCCATTTTCCAAGATGTCAAAATCAACCGGAGCTAACATTCAGTTTCGTAGAATTATGAAATACTCTAAAAGTTACACCTAGTCAAGCCTCCCAAAGTCAAGAAATATTCATAAACCTATTGTTATAGACACACTGATGTAACTTACAGGGTCGGTAGTGAAGTATATAGAAAATCGCCCACCCCCTTTTTAAAGCTAGCTGCCCACTGTCCCGTGAGACCTTAAGGAAAAATGTTTTTCCCCCGAAACAGCACGTCTAGCTCTATATTGCTAATTTAATAAATTTTACGTAAAACGCAAACAAAGAAAAATGTACGAAATGAAAGCTGATGTCGAAATGGGGCACGGATATCGCCCACCCCCAAAATGGCGAAACGCGAAGTTTCCTTTCGGTTTATCGACTGCAAAATACCATGCTTACCTCTAGCCCTGCTGAACCTTGCATATTTGAGTGCAGTAAACTAAAACTGCTGGATGTTATCTTGGGACATGTTCTTCTGTCAAACAATACTGGTTAGAGGTGAAATTTAACACCTTGAAAAATCAGACTTTTCCCTTAAGGCATCACGGGACGGTTGAAAATAGCCAAAATTGACTGCTTTTCTGAGGACGGCGGGTGACTTATAAAAATCACCGCCTCTCACAATCAGTTAAGGAGGGTCTTGGGACAAGTATTGAAAAATACTCGCAAATGAAGTACAAATCGCGCGCCACAATAAAAATGCAGTAACCGCATCAGATGTGTTCAATTCATGTTTTACAAAGTTACCCCACCCACCTATTTTTGTCCAGAAATTTCAACACTACTGAATTTATCGGAATTGTTTTCATGAAAACATGAGGCACAGATACTTTGTTATGTCTTGTTCTATCACTTGTCACACCTCACCATTTCCTGAAAATGATTTCAAAGCGGGGTCATAACCACCTCAAATTTTCGCTACAAATGCCCGAAAAATACCTTAAATTCTGACGCGAAACCGCACCGGCGAGACAGCATAGCATGCGCCATGTTCCAAGAGGTCAAAATCAACCGGAGCTAACATTCAGTTTCGTAGAATTATGAACTACTCTAAAAAGTGCACCTAGTCAAGCCTCCCAAAGTCAAGAAATATTCATAAACCTATTTTTCTAGACACACTGGTGTAACTTACAGGGTCGGTAGTGAAGTATATGGAAAATCGTGCACCCCCTTTTTAAAGCTAGCCGCCCACTGTCCCGTGAGACCCTAGGCTGGTGTCTGGTTAAATTCTCCCAGAAGACATAATGGAACAGTTGGTGTCTTTCCATTATAGATATCCTGGTGTCCTATATACATGTACGCTGTCTGAGTGCTTATCTAAGCACTGTGCCAGTTCGTGCAAATTTAAGATCGTCTGGAAATTTGAATTGATGGATGTACATTTATTGAGCAGAGGCTGCATATGCAGCCTATGCTCAATAAATGTATATACAATAATTGTTTACAAGAAAAGATAGTTAATGTGAAATTTACAGACTCATTATTTTGCACTTACGAGCATTTTAGTCGTACGAAGTTGAGTGAAACGGCCCCCTGTTGTATAACCCTGTTTCACCCGAAATATAAGACATGGTATTTGGCATGTTAATTTTGGACTAGTCCATTAATGAAAATGGAGATGATTTCAACATCTTGAATATAATGGCAAACACTACAGATTCGAATGAGACGGCTCGTTAGGTGCCTGCTCATCTGGGTCTACAGTGTTTGCACATGTGGGCAAAATATGGTGAGTTTTATTGCGAGACTGTTGTGAGATTAACCCTTACACCGCTGTCTTAATTTGTTGTCGTCTGCTGTTTTCTATTTTCCAGTTTTATCATCAAAAACATGCTTTGACAGCACCTTTAGAATAATTTACAACATGGTTTGACAACACTTTATAATAATTTCCATTGGAAATGATTCTAATGTGTTGTTAAACCATGTTTTTATTGAGAAATAAGTCAAGATATAAAAGCAACAGCAGACGGCAATTGTTGTGAGTAGCGGTCTAAGGGTTAACACAACCAGTACTGTACACGCAGACTGTTTTGCAACCGATACATTTCCTAGTGAGAAGGTCACGTGACCCAGTTATGTAAACGAATTTATTGCACATAACGAGCGTGTGCAATGTAATAAAACAGTGTAATAAAACTCATAATACGCTAGTGTAATAATTAGAGGATCACAAACGAGTTTCCATTTGGTTTGATATTTATGAAACGAGTCGCGCACAAGTTATGCACTGAGCCTCTGACGTACACTTCTGACAAGTTTCATAAATCTCCTATGAAATGGAAACACGTTTGAGATTCTGTGAATCACATGACGTCACCCTGCAGAAGAGCAGAACACTTGGAGATATCTGATACGTTTCAGTGAGCACAGGCCACTGAATATTTTCACATATAGTTGAAAATATCCTTCAAAAAAAATAATAATGCCAATCAATTGGTGAATTATTGTTTATTTTGCCAGAAAATGTCTCAGATGATGTCTCTGATATAAAGAACGTGTTGTGTCTACTGAGTGGGAATGTACCTTTAATGAGACTGCCACAGAGACATGTTAGTTGATTAGTGCATTTATGATGAGGTACTTGTAATATAGAGAGTACCAGGCCAGTGTATTTTGATATATGTGTCAAGTTTATCAAGCAAGGCTAGGAAACGCGTAGAAATTCCGACGCTTGCTACAGCTCAGGCCCAGCCAATCAAACGGCTTTATTGCAAGTTGAGATTGCTTATGCAGGGTGTCCTCCAAAAAAGGGACTTAATTCAAACAGCTATAACGTTTGTTTCAGAGAATATCCATCAGTGGATTATATTCCCAGATTCTACATAGTTTAGCTGATTGGCTCAAACCAGCAAGTGACTTCACTATTTATTGATGACGTCATTTTCGTTTTCAGCTAAAATTCGCATAAATGGCGAACGTCTCCATGGAGACGTTCGTCATTTATGCGAATTTTAGCTGAAGACGAAAATAAATCAGTGTCAGAGGTCTATGTATATTTAAATGATGTCTACACATTGTTTGAAAGTATGAGTTACAATGTGGTCACAATTAGTGGAAATTGGTACTTTAAATAAAAGAATATCAAGCCTGAGGACAATCGGAGATCAGTCCATATTCTGAAAGTCGTGAATAAATAAAACTACACAAGATGTACATCAATCAGAAAATCAAACAAATGCCAACATAATGTGTGTAGAGCATGTGTGTACACATTGTCACAAATGCCAGCGATTAGCATCAAACTCAGAGTGAGTCAGCGATTGTAAGACCCGACTTTTCTAGTAATCTTCATTAAGGTAGATGTATGTCCGATACTTGACTGGTATCCCAAAACTTATTAAAGTATGTTCATCTCAGTAAACGATAAACTATGCCCAGACACGAGTATGCACCAATTCAGAAGATATTTGATGCGTGTACGGCGATCATTCACACAGAACATTGCATTACCTTATGTGAATACTACCGAGACCCGCAGGGGACGTAGAATAATTTTGTTTAATTAATTCGTTCCCACGAAATAACAATTTGTTCCTTCAATTTCGCAATTCGTGCCCACGAATTAACAATTCGTTCCCACGAAATAATAATTCGTTCCCACGGGAACGAATTGTTAATTCGTGGGAACGAATTGTTAATTCGAGGGAACGACTATTTCAAGAGAACAAATTGTTAAATTGAGGAAAACGAATTGTTATTTCGTGGGAATGAATTAATAAAAAAATCCATGTCCGCTGCGGGGCTCCGTAGAATATCCAAGTTGCGAAAATGTGTACAATAGGACAAAGGGAGATACATTTGTAACTCTGGATAACTTCACACTTAGGTGATATATACATATTATTTAATAAACAGTTGCAAATTCGTCCAAGGGTACATGCATGGCATGGTGAACATGTATTCATTTAATCAAACATATTACAGCTATTTCAATTAGGTCCCCGTTCTTTGGGACACCCTGTAGATGTTCAGAAACGTTGACATTTGGTCAAGATTAACACAGTTGGTTGTGTAAGTTATCTCTCTCTCTCATTAATATTGTAAAATAAAACATATTTACATTTAAACTATTACAAAATCGCTTACCTTTGATTTACTTGTTTTCGTCTTGTTATATAACTTGTTTCTAGTTTGCATTTGTTCCGTCGAAGTCCACGACACCGCCAGTATTTATACCGTATCGCCGCCTCATCGCTTGGTCTTATCTACGCCCGGCCCACTTACAAGGTTGTGAGCTTGATCCGTACCTTGTCACACCAAACAAGATATGTTCGCGCTTACAGGGGGGTCAGCGTGTAAGTGCACACACTAACGAACACGACACCGTCTACACACACGCACACGACACCAAATTCCACACGATATGCAAGAATTTTCGCGCTTAAGCTCAACTCGGTTTTTGACTTCAGCACCGGAGGTTGTGGGTTCAGTTCGTGCCGTAGGCGTGAACAAATACCTTCATAATACGTCAATCACATTGGTCTTTCGGATGAAACTATGAAACCGAGGTACTCTCTCTCGCTATATGACATTCCTGTTGTTGGGACGCTAAAGCCTTTTGTTGTCACTTTTTAAAACTGGGTTTGGTCAGCTGGTTGACAAAAGGGATATATTGAGTTTTCACGACGTCCGTCCGTCAGTCTACTATGCAGTAAATCGATTGTTGATTGAATGCTATATGATATACAACCGATTTACTACAGCACAGTGTATGCCCAACTTGATGTAATCGTGCGAACGTGGTCTATTGATTCTGTTGGACATTGGGCCAAGACATTACAGCGGGGTCAGAGTGTAAGTGCACACACGAACGAACACGACAGGTTGGTTCCAACCTGTCGTGTTCGTTCGTGTGTGCACTTACACGCTAACCCCACTGTATATCGCATATTGCTTTGTTTGTGTGCGGTTCATTTTGTCACAGACGTTGGAACTGGATATTACTACATTGGAAACAATTATTCATCCTGTTGTCGCTTTATAGATATGATGTTTTTGATCGCAGTAATTTGGTTACTTCATCGACTCAATGGCGAACAGCGCAGGCCCTGATCAGACTGTGCGATTGAACATGCTTATCTGGAACTACGCTGGCCACAAGAATGGTGAGGTCATTTTGTCAGCAGGCGGTCCGTGGTGTATGTTATTAAAGGAGGAGTGTCGACTGGAATTCAGAAATATTACTTAAATTTAGAAATACTACTTGAGTCCCTAGAAATATATCATACATAGGGAAATCGTGTTGTTATACAGCTTTCTATACATTTTACCAATTTTTCTAAAGATTAATGTATTAACGTATTTTTTCTGAATGAAAATATTAAATATGTTTTTCTGCACACATGTATATGTTCAAATGAGTGATAACAGCATTTATTTGCATCGAGATATGAAGAAAATAGAAACAATGTTTGTACGTATAGATAGATACCTGTGAATGGATGTTCGGCATATCACGGGGTTGGTGCCAGAAGAGGCTACCGGCCCAATTGGGCGAAATTGACTTTTTCTCATTTAAATATTGCTGTCATTTAGTTCTACAATGTCTAAAGTGTTCAGAGCTATATCTTCAATACTTTGAAAATATTGATTAAAACCAAAACCAACTATTGTATAATACACAAAACCTTCAGGGTCAGTCCCAGCTATACAGAGCTAACTGGTTATGGAATTTCTACTTCACCTTTAATATGTCATTATTGTTGTGCCAGAACAGGGGGCCGTTTCACTAAACTTCGTAAGACTAAAATGTTCGTAAGTGCAAAATTATGATAGTCTGTAAATATCACATTAACACTGTTTTCTTGTAAACAATTATTGGATTTACATTTATTGAGCATAGGCTGCATATGCAGCCTATGCTCAATAAATGTAAATCCATAAATTGAAATTTCCAGACGAACTTAAATTTGCACTTACGAACATTTTAGTCGTAAGAAGTTTAGTGAAACGGGCCCCAGGTTATCAGAACGTTGCTCTATCTAGCAGACACATAAGTCTCCCTGGGACCTCAACATAAGTTGACCAAAACCAGCTAGTGTAAGATGACCTGTTTCAGCCCCAGCAGTCTGATGCATGGCTATTGGGCCAAAACCTGCTATCCAGAATTGAGTGATTATGGCCGGGATAATTACCTGCCTTATCAGTAGATTTATTGCAGTATTAACACCCTATCCAGAAATAACCCGTTTTGGTTCCCAGTATTCTCGATTTTGCAGTTCAAGTTAGCTGCACAATTTGATCAGATTCTCGACAAAGTTAATGTTTACATTTTAATTATATTGCAATTATAGTACTCGTTACATGCCAGCATGTAAATTGTAATGTGATGTGGAAGTATTCGTTGTTTGGATGTAACTGAAGAAGAATTAAGGTAAGAAATACATTTATTGCTAACGATACGTATACATGTATAGAAGTTTTAGTAAGGCATACATGTATGCATGACTATCAACTGAAGGTTATCCCTTTCAACACCACATGCCTCTATAGATAGTGCAAACACTGTAGATCCAGATTAGCCTAGTGAGCCATCTCATCAGGATCTGCACAGTTTGCAAGTGAATTCCAATATTTAAAAATTATAGTATGTTTTACCTGTTTTCATAAATATACTTGTCCAAGTGACACTTGCCAACGACTGGATTGGTCATAAAATGAATATAAGCCAATCCATGTAGCTATTCAGAGGTGAAATGGTTAAGCTATACAATGTAACAGCTCGATTTCTGTCTGCTAAATGAGAATGGAATATTGTTATTAGTTTACAACATGGACCACATAGAATGATGGTAGTTTGCATCATTATTTGCTCTAAAATGTGTCCATATATTCAAGATTTGTCTTTACACAAACAAGCTCGAAGCAAGATTTCAAACTATACGGGTAATAGTCAGGGGGCCGTTTCACTAAACTTCGTACGACTAAGATGTTCGTAAGCACACATTTAGGATCGTCTAGAAATTTCAATTGATGGATTTACATTTATTGAGCATAGGCTGCATATGCAGCCTATGCTCATTAAATGTAAATCCAATAATTGTTTACAAGAAAACAGTGTTGATGTGCAATTTATAGACTATCATAATTTTGCACTTACGAACATTTTATTCGTACGAAGTTTAGTGAAACGGCCCCCTGAAGTTTGACGATGCTAACCAATCAATATGTTTGACAGTGAACACTCCATAATAAAACAAGCTTATGTGTTGGAGGTGGTGACAATTGCATTATAAATTACTCTTGTGAATTTGTCACTTCCTTGCGTTCCCATAGTTATATTATCTGTATGTGTTTCAATTGATATATAAATGTGTGGGGACATCCTGGTCCCATAGCCATGTACATTTTGTTCTAGTTGTATTATATTTGAGCCAGCGCATGAGATAATGTGCCTATTTGCATGCACGATTTTCGCCGGAAATTATTTTGAAATAAAACAATAGTTTCCGCAAATTGAATCAAATGTTGGCGAAAATTCCACAGCACATGCAGAATAAAATTATACATCTGCTCTGAAATTTTCGACAACCCTAGACATTATTTACGGGAAAAATGGCAAATTTTCAAAATATTAAACATCGAGAATCTCACATGTGATAAGGCACATTATCTTATGCACTGGTTCATGCATTACTGCTGAATTGCAATAACTTTTGTAATATATGTTATATGTTATCTTGATTTCCCGAGTAAATTAGTTTTGTTATTCCATGTATAAATTGCAATTTCCTTAACCATTTGAACCCGAAAGCCCGCTATAGTGGTTTATGCAAAAAGTGCAAATCCAGATGAGCCGGCTCGTAACGAGCCGTCTCATCAGGATCTGCACTTTTTGAAAGTAATTTTCATATTCTTGAGAACAAAACATATTCCCTTGTCATAAATGGACTAGTATGAAAGCCATTTTGTGACGGTTGGGTTGGTTGCAAAATGAACATATCAAAATCCATTCCAGTGAAAGGGGTGAAAGGGTTAAGCGGGCATGACAACAAAAACTGTGTCCGATGCTGCAACAACAGATGACCCAGCCTTTGCGTAGCATGATAACATACTATGCGAAACATACATACCATAATTTTATATTATTATAGGAATTAATGGCCTTTTTGTTGAATTGATCGGGGTATAAACTTGGAAAAGTCGCGGGAATACTGGACGAAGGCCGGACGGCCTTCGTCCAGTATTCCCGCGACTTTTCAAAGTTTATATCTCCGATAAATTCAACAAAAAGGCCATTCATTCCTTATAATTCGAGCATTTGAAATAAATTAATCAAGAAAATGTTTTCCGTTTTCTTAATAATTATTTTAACTGCGCCTCACGGTTACGGAAAGTAGTTCGGCGTGGGAGTTTACTGGGATATAAATTTTGGACAAAGACTTGCTACGGGCCAATCAAATGTTAGGGAATTGTGTAAATAATTTTGTGCTGGAATTATATTGCTGTATGTGTTGTAACTTTGCCAAACGCAAAGTTATTTGCCAACAGTTAGCAAGATTTTGCGATGGAAGATCTTTGATATTATTTACCACGATGTTTTGCAAGATCAAACAAGTTTCAACTTGTGCATTAATTATGCCCCCGCCACCGAATGGTGAGGGGGGCATATAGTGTTACCGGCGTCCGTACGTTCATACGTACGTACGTACGTACGTCCCGAAACCTTAACGCTGGGTAAATGGCTTATAATATAATATATAGTTTCCTTGCTCGGATCTGCTTCACATTTCACACACGCATTGCTCCAATGGTCCTCTATCGCCCTGTGACAAATCCACATTCGTCTCGCCTCCGCTAAGCCCAGGGTCAAGGTCACAGGCTTGGTGCTTTCGAAACCTTAACGCTCGGGTAAATGGCTTATAATTTCTGTTTCCTTGCTCGGATCTGCTTCACATTTCACACACGCATTGCTCCAATGGTCCTCTACCGCCCTGTGACAAATCCACATTCGTCCCGCCCCCGCTAAGCCCAGGGTCAAGGTCACAGACTTGGTGCGTTCCAAACCTTAACTGCTCGGGTTAAAATAAATGGCTTTAATTTAAATTTCTGTTTCCTTGCTCGGATTACTGCCTTCACATTTCACACTCACACATTGCTCCAATGGTACCGCTACCGTCCTGTGTCAAATTCACATTCGTCCCGCCCCCGCTAAGGCCCAGGGGCAAGGTCACAGACTTGGTGCGTTTACCAAACCTTAATGTTTCTTTGGTAAATGGCTTGTAATTTCTGTGTCCTTGAATCGGCATTCTGCGTCAGCATTTGCTCAACACGCATTGCTCCCAATGGGTTCCTCTTACCACACTTGTGGCAAATCCACATTCGTCCTGCCTCCTCCTAATGCCCAGGGTCAAGGTCACAAGGACTTGGTGCTTTTGAAAACCTTAATTTCGCTGGGTAAATGGCTTATAATGTCTGGTGTCCTTGACTCTGGATCTGCTTCAACATTTCAACACACGCATTGCTCCAATGGTCCTCTACCGCCCTGTGTCAATTCCAACATTCGTCCAGCCCCCCGCTAATCCAGGGTCAAGGCCACAGACTTGGTTTCGTTCGAAACCTTTTAAAACCTTTGGTAAATAACTGGCTTTAATAATGTCTGTGTCCCATTTGCTCTGGATCTGCTTTGACTTTTCACACACGCATTGTTTACCTCAATGGTTCCTTCTACCGCCATGTGATAAAAATTCCAACATTTCGTTCCCTCCCCATGCTAAGCCCTCCAGGGTCAAGGTCACGAATCATGGTGCGTTCGGAAAACCTTAACGCTGGGTAAATGCTTATAATTTCTGTGTCCTTGCTCGGATCTGCTTTCACATTTCACACCACGCATTGCTCCAATGGTACTCTAACCGCCCGTTGTGACATTTCCACATTTCGTCCAGACCCCCAGCTTAATCCCAGGGTCAATGGCCACAGACTTTGGGGGGGTTCGTTCGAAAAACTTAAAACTTTGGGTAAATAGGCTTAATAATGTCTGTGTCCTTGCTCGGATCTGCTTGACTTTTCCATCACCAGTATTGCTCCGATGGTCCTCTACCGCCATGTGATTAATCCCAATTCGTAACGCCCCTGCTAAGCCCAGGGTCAAGGTCACAGAAATGGAAATTTGCGTTGCGAAAACCCTTAACGCTCGGGTAAATGGCTTATATTGTCTGTTTCCTTGCTCGGATCTGGCTTCAATTTCACACACGCATTGCTCATATGTTTCTTACCGCCCTGTGACAAAATCACAATTTCATCCTGCCCCCACTAAGGCCCAGCGTTCAAGTCCCAGACTTTTGTGCATTCGAAACCTTTATGCTCGGGTAAATGGCTTATAATTTATGTTTACTTGCTTGGATCTGCTTCACTTTTCACACACGCTTTGCTCCAATGGTCCTCTACCGCCATGTGATAAATCCACATTCGTCCCACCCCTGCTAAGCCCAGGATCAAGGTCACAGACATGGTGCGTTCGAAACCTTAACGCTCGGGTAAATGGCTTATAATTTCTGTTTCCTTGCTCGGATCTGCTTCACATTTCACACACGCATTGCTCCAATGTTTCCCTACCGCCCTGTGACAAATCCACATTCATCCCGCCCCCACTAAGCCCAGCGTCAAGGTCACAGACTTTGTGCATTCGAAACCTTAATGCTCGGGTAAATGGCTTATAATTTATGTTTCCTTGCTTGGATCTGCTTCACATTTCACACACGCAGTGCTCCAATGGTCCTCTACCGCCCTGTGACAAATCCACATTTGTCCCGCCCCCGCTAAGCCCAGGGTCAAGGTCACAGACTTGGTGCGTTCGAAACCTTAACGCTGGGTAAATGGCTTATAATTTCTGTTTCCTTGCTCGGATCTGCTTCACATTTCACACACACATTGCTCCAATGGTCCGCTACCGTCCTGTGACAAATTCACATTTGTCCCGCCCCCGCTAAGCCCAGGGGCAAGGTCACAGACTTGGTGCGTTCCAAACCTTAACGCTTTGGTAAATGGCTTGTAAGTTCTGTGACCTTGATCGGATCTGCGTCACATTTCTCACACGCATTGCTCCAATGGTCCTCTACCACACTGTGGCAAATCCACATTCGTCCTGCCTCCTCTAAGCCCAGGGTCAAGGTCACAGACTTGGTGCTTTTGAAACCTTAACGCTGGGTAAATGGCTTATAATTTCTGTGTCCTTGCTCGGATCTGCTTCACATTTCACACACGCATTGCTCCAATGGTCCTCTACCGCCCTGTGACAATTCCACATTCGTCCCGCCCCCGCTAATCCCAGGGTCAAGGCCACAGTTTTGGTTCGTTCGAAACCTTAAAACTTTGGTAAATGGCTTATAATGTCTGTGTCCTTGCTCGGATCTGCTTGACTTTTCACACACGTATTGCTCCGATGGTCCTCTACCGCCATGTGATAAATCCACATTCGTCCCGCCCCTGCTAAGCCCAGGGTCAAGGTCACAGACATGGTGCGTTCGAAACCTTAACGCTCGGGTAAATGGCTTATAATGTCTGTTTCCTTGCTCGGATCTGCTTCACATTTCACACACGCATTGCTCCAATGTTTCTCTACCGCCCTGTGACAAATCCACATTCATCCTGCCCCCACTAAGCCCAGCGTCAAGGTCACAGACTTTGTGCATTCGAAACCTTAATGCTCGGGTAAATGGCTTATAATTTATGTTTCCTTGCTTGGATCTGCTTCACATTTCACACACGCAGTGCTCCAATGGTCCTCTACCGCCCTGTGACAAATCCACATTTGTCCCGCCCCCGCTAAGCCCAGGGTCAAGGTCACAGACTTGGTGCGTTCGAAACCTTAACGCTGGGTAAATGGCTTATAATTTCTGTTTCCTGGCTCGGATCTGCTTCACATTTTATACACGCATTGCTCCAATGGTCCTCTACCGCCCTGTGACAAATCCACATTCGTCCTGCCCCCGCTATTCACAGGGTCAAGGTCACAGACTTGGTGCATTTGAAACCTTAACATTCAGTTAAATGGCTTATAATTTGTGTTTCCTTGCTTGGATCTGCTTCACATTTCACACACGCATTGCTACAATGGTCCTCTACCGCCCTGTGACAAATCCACATTCGTCCCGCCCCCACTAAGCCCAGGGTCAAGGTCACAGACTTGGTGCGTTCAAAACCTTAACCCTCGGGTAAATGGCTTATAATCAAATATGCCTCGTTTTCTTTGGCTGCCAGCGGGGGCATTCGTGTGCCGACAGGCCACATTTCTAGTTATTTCTGATTCACATGCTTATGAGTTGCTCATTAACCCTTAGAATGCGGGAAACAAGAATTGTCGTCTGCTGTTGTTTCATATTTTGTTTTCTTTGTAAATAAAAACATGGTTTGACAGCACTTTAGAATGTGCTGTCAAATGATGTTTTTGATGAGAAAATGGAAAATAAACAGCAGTCGACAAAAATGTATTCAGCATTGTAAGTGTCAATAAATACATGACACAAATTTCCTCAATTAAGGTTAAAACACGTGTGCTATAGCAAGACCCCGTAATAAAACCAATATTTGACCAAATTTCACGAAATAAAAAGAAGGCTCATTCAAAGGAAAATTTAAGAATGAGCCTTCTTTTTATTTCGTGAAATTTGGTCAAATATTGATTTTATTGCGAAAACACGGAGTGAAGATGTCTATGGGGATTTAACATGGGGAATTTTTTTAGAATTTCAGAAATACTGGACCGATTTTTAAAATCTAACGTTTGTTTTCTTAGTTAGATCATTTCCAAGCTATCTAGCTAGGTTTCGGAGTCAATTTCCAAAAAAAAAAAATCCAAAAAAAAATCGTTTTTTGACTCCTCCCACAACTCTTCTACCTTTTTCCCCCATGTTAAATTCCCATAGACAAATCAATTTTTCGTAATAAAATCAATATTTGACCAAATTTCACGAAATAAAAAGAAGGCTCATTCTTAAATTTTCCTTTGATTTAATATTATCGAAAAAAATATTGTTTTTGAATTGTTTATATGGCCGTAAAATTTGGTCAGCTTTCGTGAAACAGACTATAGGTAATCTATGAATAAGCAGTATACAAACTCTGAAATGCACAGGTTATTTTGAAAGCACAATATACGCACATAGTGATGCATTATAAGTGATTAGTGTTGTCTGTAGCGCAATTAGATCTGGTGCAGGGAATCGGTTACATTGCCTCTTGGAATCGGTCCAACAGCGAGGAATTTATCTAACAATGGTTGTGATAACTGTAGCTCCAATTCAGTATACGACTACTCTGATCAGTGTCTACGACGTTCTGCACATTACTAAGCAACGAATCGTCATTGGTGTTGATAGTGGTCACATGTGAGCGTTTTAAAAACTACGTAAAATTAATTATTGGGTTATTAGTGGTTTCTTTGCTGGTCTGAATGGCTCATTTGGGAGACTGGGGCCCGTTTCACTAAACTTCGTACGACTAAAATGTTCGTAAGTGCAAAATTATGATAGTCTGTAAATTTCACATTAACTATGTTTTCTTGAAGATAATTATTGGATCGACATCAATTGAAATTTCCAGACGATCTTAAATTTGCACTTACGAGTATTTTAGTCGTACGAACTTTAGTGAAACGACCACCAGGCTGGGAGAATGTACCTTTTGGCGTGTACAGCAATTGTAGGTCTTGCTCCTGTTGCACATTCACTCAGAAGCTTTGTGGAATTTAATCAGTTTGCTGATGGCAGAACGTCTACTATTTGAGTGTCTCAATGGCGAACAGCGTAGACCCTGATCAGACTGCGCGGATGCGCAGTCTGATCTGGGGCTACGCTGATCGCAGACGTCGTAATGTACATTATGCCATCCGGCGGCCAATTTTAGAGTGCGTAGACGTTGCGTTGTTTATTACAATCCATAGGTATGTGTGTATACAACTTGGCAGCACAATCCACCAAATGTATGGCTTGACAGTCTAGGAGGGGAGGATTGGACTTCAATACTGTAAATTGTTAGTTGAATCCCCAACAAGGCATTCAAAATACTTCGATAGTGTTTCCATTTCACCTATTTTCACCAGTGTAGACCCTGACCAGCATGACTATAGAAATGATACTGACTAACAAACGGGATATGTCGTCGTTGGCAACTAGCGCATCTGCGCAGTCTGATCAGAGCCTGCACGTATCGCCGATCAGTTCGGAAACAGCACCAGGGCTACCAATAACACGATGTATACGTGTCAACATGTAAGCCTGCACTATCTGATCAGTGTGTACATTCTTCGATATTGGGTGGGGAAATGGTCTCAAATGGATACATGCTGATGAGTTATCCCTTTCGCTAAACTTGGTACGACTAACAAGTTCTTAAGTGCAAAACTGAAATCCATAATAACATTTAACAGCCAACATTGGAAAATCTTTCGTGGATGTGCTGCTTTTAATGTAGGTAAAAACTGGTAGCATTAGAGAAACGCGTTAATGTGAGAATCAAATTCGTAGAAATCTTCGTACGAACATTTGTATCGTATGAAGTTCAGTGAAACGGGCACCAGGGCTTTAGTTGTTGATACATGTGTATAACTGTCGTAGAATTCATGAATGTAGTTAATCTGGCTATTCACAATATATACAGTGGAACCTCTCTAAACCGGACACCAAGAAAACACATGTGATCTTATTTTCGATGAGTTTCTTGGTCATTTATATCAGGTGTTACCGTCTGTTCGCGATCGCATTGCACACAGCTATGGCTGAAAATGATCAAATGTCTTATTTACAGTGAAACATCTCTAAGTCGGACATCCGTCCGGTTTAGAGAGGTTTCACTGCACTGGTCCCAAACACAACAAGTCTCTTTTCGTCTTTGCTGGTTAGAGAAAGAGATGTTTTCTACTTTGATATTCTAGTCAATATTTGCTTCAGAAACTATGACGGTTTGGCACGTGCACACTGAAATGAGTTATGCATTTATAATGCAATTACCGTGCATGCTGCATACTGAACTATACTGCAGCGCATTAAAATCGCAATGGGAGATGAAGCTATATAAGCTATCTAAACTTGTTTTCGGCAACTGCATTGTCTGATCAGGGCCATTGTCAAATAAATGCGACGCTAACCGCTACGTACGATGTCACGACGTGATTTATGGAAAATATTGCATCGTTTCGAAATCAATATCGGCGAAAAACGACGATGCGATAATGGAGGTAATACTGGCGCCGAGTGTTGTAGTTTCACCGTGAATTTGACCAGGAACGATACAGAGATTCTTCGCCCCAGATTTGATACAGGAAATTAATACAAGTTTTTATTAATAGGGGATCGTAGCTATTTATTTCCCTTTTAATTTATTTATAGAAAACTTGTATATTTTATGGCCTAATTGCTTGTAATAAAACGGAATATCGCATGATTTGTTGTGTAAAGAAGCCGTTATAGTGTTTTCAACTAGTGTTGATCATCCTACATATCTGCGCGATCTGATCCGAAACTGCACTATTTGCCAGATTCATATTTTCACACTTATTAATTGTATTGCAATCAGTGTAGACACAGATCAGACTGCACATATGTGCAGTCTGATCTGTGTCTACTCTGTTTGCAAAACTCAATTGTTGTCCTATTCAGTAAGAAATACACGCTAACATACAACAAAGGACCGGATCTCTATAAATTGATTTCAAAAGTGAAATAACTGACTACGATCCCGAATATACGGAAGCCCATTAGGGCCATTTCACTTTTTTTTAATTTCCATTTATTCAAGATGTTTTCTTGAATTTCAAGATCTTTTCTTGAATTTTCAAGAAAAGATCTTGAAAATTCAAGAAAAGAACTTGAAAATTCAAGAAAACATCTTGAAAATTCAAGAAAAGATTTCGAAAATTCAAGAAAATATCTCGAAAATTCAAGAAAAGATCTAGAAAATTCAAGAAAAGATAAAAAAAAAGTGAAGTGGCCCTAATGGGCTTCCTTACGAATATGATACAGGAAACGAATATCATTACATGTCTGTGGTAATTGCTACCCTGGCAGGTCGGTTTACCAGTCTATGTAATTTGTTAAAGACACTGTGTCTCAGATAATAAATTCAAATATTCAATATGTGTTTTGTTTTTCGCTTCATGAACTGCACGTGACCTATGTCAACCAATCGTATCATTTAATTTGATCGAATCCCAAAAGGTGTGCGTGATATAGAGAATAGTAGGTTAGTGCCATAAATGGGAAAACATATCTGGCAAGACTCAAGAATTTCTTTATTTCTCATCAGAAGTATATGTTGTGACCACTCATTTGAACCGTCTCGCCGAGTCGGTTCAAATGAGTGGTCACAACATATACTTTGGTTCAGAAATAAGGAAAATAGACAGAGAATAGTAGGTTAGTGCCGTGAATGGGAAAAAATATCTGGCAAGGCTCAGGAAACGGGATGGGCGAGGCTCTGCCGAGCACATCCCGTTTCCGTGCTGCGCCAGATATTTTTTTCCATTCACGGCACTAACGTACTATTCTATTTATCCCGTCAACACATACAAATGGCTTTAAAATGCAAAGAAATAGCCCCAGCAACCGCACATATTCATACGCAGTGAGTAGGTCGTATTGACAGGATATAGGATATCAAAAATGTTTCACGGCACCGTGTTTCACGGCACATACGCACTGTGTTGACGGGATAAATATCATTTCCAATTTTCGTTTTCGACTCTCCATGACACTCCCCAGCTTATGTTTGCCCCGTGTTAAACTCCCATAGGAACTTTTATTTGTGTTGCAATAAAATCAATATTTGATAGAATTTCATCAAATAAAAAGGTTTAGGGAGGGTTCGTCGGCAGCAAAACGTGGAACAGACAGTAGTGTTTGTAATGCTTATAATGTTTCAATATTATAAACAGACGACTCAAATGTACAGTGGGGTTCAGAAATATCATGCAAATTCATAATTGAACTACATGTATTTGTCACTAATCGGCTGAACCACTGTTGACGCCACACGCCCACTCAGTAGGCACAAACTGTTCTTCAGAGCATCATCTGATAAACATTAATTCACCATTACCCCACGTCTTGTTCTCTATATTTATTTTTTGATGTTTTCATTCATGTATTCGGCTTATATTTAAGATTGGGAATTGGCTCGAACACCTTCCATACCCGGGATTTGTTGTGTGCACTGATCATACTTTATAGTCTGTCGAAATATTATTTGTTCAGGTGACACATAAAATATAATGCCTCATTTGCATATGACAATAGCCTAATACCACCGCGAGTCACTATCAGTAAAATACATATTACTAAATGATTATATATGTATAGCGGGCACTCATAATCTTTAGAACTGGTGGAATAGTGACACAATTATGCACTTATTTAATTCCTATAAAGAACACTTTTGCCTACTGAGTGGGCCTGTACCTTTAACGTCAGTAGTTGGAACTGATCCACTGCTTATGCATTGAGCAGGCATGTAGATGACACGCAGGTAAACTTGTCGGAATGCAGAGTATGTGGAAATGCCAAACATGCAGAAATTGGGCTTATCCGATTTGTGTCCAGTGTATATCATGATCAAATAGCACACTCCTGTGGACTGATAATGATCTATACTGATTGTTTGAAGCATAACGGGTATTTTCTTGAAGGACTGGCGAACAGTGTAGATCCAGATCAGACTGTGCGGATGCACAGGCTGATCTGGATCTACACTGGTCGAAAACGCCCGTAAGCCCAGTCACAGTCACAGATATGAAAGTATATGGAACGTCTGGACTGAAAATGCCAAGTAAGTGTCTAAACTGAAACCTCTCTAAAATGAACACCATATGAGAGCCACTGGGTGTCCGATTTAGAGTGTTCCACTGTCAGTTATACATACAAGCGCTCAAAGACAATTCATGTATATATGGGCCGCGCCATACGAAAACCGGGCTTAATGACAATGTCATGAAAAGCGGTAAACGTCGTCAGAAAAACGACGATTCAAATTGTCTAACGTTGCCGTAAAAGTTTACATTTTGCCCTCCCATTAAATTTTACGTTTATTGGTGTCAGTTAACATTAAGTTTGAACAGAAAACGGATAGTGATAACTTACTGAAACTTTCATTAATATGAGACGCGATGCCTCAGTACACATATTATGACGTCATGACGTGACATCACGCACTTGTGACGTCACTCAACGTGAATCCATGTTTGACGTTATGGCCATGGTGTGGTGACAAAATATTGTAGCAAGGATACTCGCAGCATCAATGACTTACACATGCTTGAGGCGCTGTACATTGTCGCTTAATTGTCGTTCTTTGACATTGTCACTCTTTTTCGTCGGTTGTCCTCATGAATTCAAAATGGTGAACGCATAATTTAACTGGCTATATATCAGCGAAGTCTTCACTTACACTGCACTTTGATTACTAAATAACATTAAATATGAACTTAGCGAATGATATGTCATTTAATGCCACTCATTTGATCATAAACGGAGGTAGACACGCAGCTATATAATTACATATGTATCCTGGGTTTGTATTGAATTTGGCAAAACTAATGCATCAAAATTTCTCTAATAGATTCAGAATCAGTGATTTCAATGTAGCTTCTTGATTGTTTGTGTATACGCAATACATAATACACAAAACACACAGTGAGGTCGATGGACTTTTCGAAAAGTCTTGAAATTAATTGGAAATTTGATGGTCATAAACTTGCTTTTCGCACGATTTGTAGTATCAAATCACCAGCTTATCACTTGACTGCATAATAATGTATGTCAGGCGATGTAGTAATTAAAACAACACCACTTTATCATGATAGGAAAGTCATTCGTCATTCGGCGGATTTATATGGGGGTGAGCATCCCATATGCATAACCTGCAACTGCAACATCCAATTATGTATTATATTTACGCGGTTTGGGTTATGGTCCCGCGGGATAATTTTAGAAGATTTGCAAGCACAATATATACATAACGTTGTACGGTCAATGTTGAAAGTGCCAACACATCACATTATTACCAGCCAACGATCATCGCGGATAGGTTGCTTGTAAGAGTTTTCGATTTCCGGTGTTGGTTGAATAACCAGTATTATTATGCTGCAACATCCATATGCCTTGGGTTAACTGAAAATTCACATCCATGATGATTGATAAATGCTTCATCGATTTCATATGCGCACTTCGTCATTAATATATCATGGGCAATTTTATCGTTACCGACACAACGTCATCACGCGATATGGGGCCCGACGTCAAAAGGAAATGACGTTAATTTAATGTTATGCTCCATATTGTTCAATGGATGTAGAACATGTCCATGCTTTCATTCGTGCTCGCACAATGGGTTATTATTTTTCAAAATAAACGGTATAACATCTTTTTGTTATGCTACATGCACTTCCGACAGCTAAGTCAGGCAATGCAATTCACCTTTGTTCAAACATACCACCTGAAATACCAGCAGTAACATTATTGACTGCTGACGTTGTCGAAGTGGATTCCCTTTATGCGGCTGTTCGTGTACGGTATTAAAAAATGAAATCACATGGGGCAAGATTGGGCGAATATGGAGGATTGATAAACGCCTCAATAGAGGATATTTGATAATAATAGTAGATTCATCCACTATAACCACTCAATTTGAAAAATGTATAGATGTCATTTCAACTGTCCTAAAACTCGAGAGAAATTGGTAACTCGCATGGCCTTCTGCTACATGTTCACCATCATTGGGATCCATCTAGCCATATGTCTCCTCATATTTAAATATTTTTAATCACACAATGAGTTCAACCGATCTGGCATTTCACGAAAAGTGGTCAGTCGACCAAGACTTTAACTTTGGGTCACAACGTCTGACGACGTCACTTTTGTACGTCCATGTCTGGCCTAGTCTTTCGCGCCTTCATGTCCATTGTCTATCCGACGGTATCGTTCGTATATTGTCATCCCGACTTTCTCTCATCATCAATATCTCGTGTTTTGTGTTAAAATACAAACTTTAATATAATCACTTGGTTTTCCGGCATATTCTCTTACACAGAGCTGGCAGACGTTAAACTACGTCATTTCCGATCATGATGTCAGATTTTTAGCTCGACTATTCGAAGAATAAGTAGAGCTTATGTTGTCACCCCGACGTCGGCGTCGGCGTCGGCGTCGGACGAGCGGTCGGCTCGGTCGGCTCGGCGTCGGCGTCGGCGTCGGCGTCGGCGTCGGCGTCGGCGTCGGCGTCGGCGTCGGCGTCACCGTCACGCCTTGGTTAAGGTTTTTAGTCAACCTTGTATATGGAATACTACTGACCCTACACCCACCGTACTTGGACAACTTCATCTCCTAGTGATGTACATCAATAACCCCTGATCTATATTTGACCTTGACCTACATTTCCTCTTGAATTATTTAGTTAATTCCCCTTGGTTAAGGTTTTTAATCAACCTTGGTTAAGGTTTTTAGTCAAGCTTGTATATGCAATACTATTGGCCCTACACACACCATACTTGGACAACTTCATCTCCTAATGATGCACATCAATAACCCCCGATCTATATTTGACCTTCACCTACATTTCCTCTTGAATTACTTACTTAATTCCCCTTGGTTAAGGTTTTTAGTCAACCTTGGTTAAGATTTTTAGTCACGCTTGTACATGGAACACTATTGTGCATACAGACACCATACTTAGACAACCTTTTCTCATAGGGATGTACATCAATAACCCCAGATCTATATTTGACCTTGACCTACATTTCCTCTTCAATTACTTAGTTAATTTCCCCTTGGTTATGGTTTTTAGTCAAGCATGTATATGGAATACTACTGGCCCTACACCCACCATACTTGGACAACTTCATCTCCTAGTGATGTGCATCAATAACCCCTGACCTATATTTGACCTTCACCTACATTTCCTCTTGAATTACTTACTTAATTCCCCTTCGTTAAGGTTTTTAGTCAACCTTGGTTAAGGTTTTTAGTCAAGCTTGTACATGGAACACTATTGTGCATACAGACACCATACTTGGACAACCTTATCTCATAGGGATGTACATCAATAACCCCAGATCTATATTTGACCTTGACCTACATTTCCTCTTCAATTACTTAGTTAATTTCCCCTTGGTTATGGTTTTTAGTCAAGCTTGTATATGGAATACTACTGGCCCTACACCCACCATACTTGGACAACTTCATATCCTAGTGATGTGCATCAATAACCCCTGACCTATATTTGACCTTCACCTACATTTCCTCTTGAATTACTTACTTAATTCCCCTTGGTTAAGGTTTTTAGTCAACCTTGGTTAAGGTTTTTAATCAAGCTTGTACATGGAATACTATTGTGCATCCAGACACCATACTTGGATAACTTTTTCTCATAGGGATGTACATCAATAACCCCTGACCTTTATTTTACCTTCACCTACATTTAACCTTGAATTACTTGGTTAATGTTTATAGTCAAGCTTGTATATGGAATACTCCTGGGCCTACATCAACCATACTTGGACAACTTCATCTCCTAGTGATGTACATCAATAATCCCTGACCTATATTTGACCTTGACCTACTTTTATCCTTGGATTACTTAGTTATTTCCCCTTGGTTACGGTTTTTAGTCAAGCTTGTATATGGAATACTCCTGGGCCTACAGAAACCATACTTGGAAAACTTCATCTCCTAATGATGTACATCAATAACCCCTGACCTATATCTGACATTGACCTACATTTAACCTTGAATACTACTTTTATCCTTGGATTACTTAGCTATTTCCCCTTGGTTACGGTTTTTAGTCAAGCTTGTATATGGAATACTCCTGGGCCTACAGAAACCATACTTGGAAAACTTCATCTCCTAGTGATGTACATCAATAACCCCTGACCTATATCTGACATTGACCTACATTTAACCTTGAATTACTTACTTAATTTCCCTTGGTTAAGGCTTTTAGTCAACCTTGGTTAAGGTTTTTATGCAGGCCGCAGCCACCTTCTTTGTCAAGCTATGTGTACATCGACAACCCTCGTAGTCGAGCTATGCTGTTCTCCTACAGCTCTTGTTAAAATATGTCGTCGCATACGAAATGTTAAATAATGTCGCTATTATTCCCCAAAATTATTTCAGACAGCAGCAAACAACGGGGAAACGCCAACACTTCTCACTCTCCCTTATTTGAAAATTATTCATACGAAATTACATTACTTGGGCCGCAATCCAAAACATGACATTACATTAGCAACTGCAACACGAGCTATGAACATTATGTTCATACTTTGTCTTGGCCTAATGGAAGACACTTGGCCAGGCTACGTGATATCCAAATTTGGTTGACATGCGATAAAAGATGACAAATCTATAGGACTTGTCCGGGTATTTTATCAACACCTCTTATATACGCCGTTGATAAAAACGTCGTAATTTCGACGTCATTGATCTGAAACGTCATATAACTTTTTACTACGCAGCATAAAAATACTTCTAAAATGAAAAATAATTGGGATACATTGATAATTTGTGTGGCATATGGCTTTTAAAAGATGTACAATTCAGAATACGCGAAAAAGTAAAAACTGAAAATTTTGTCATTAAGCCCGGTTTTCGCACGGCGCGGCTCATATATACAGTCGAACCCCTCTAAACCGAACACAGAGACAAGTTAGTTGTGCTTAATTTTGATATATTCTGTGTCCATTTATCTCCGAATATAATGTTTGTTCATGATCGCAAAGCACCCATGCGTGTCTTGAAGTAGTTATATACATGTTTCAAAGTGGGGCCTCTCTAAACCGGACACCCTGGGATGTCCCCAGGGTATCCAGTTTAGAGAGGTTCCACTGTATACTAATGAGAAATTAGATTTAACGTATAGAACTAAAGGGTTAACTGAAATCCTCAATAGTTATAGCGATCTCAGTTTTCGTCGAAAACTACGGAGCCCCGCAGGGGACGTAGAATTATTTTTTTATTATTAATTCGTTCCCACGAAATAACAATTCGTCCCCACGAAATAACATTTCGTTCCCTCAATTTAACAATTCGTTCCCACGAATTAACAATTCGTTCCCACGAATTAACAATTCGTTCCCACCAATTGACAATTCGTTCCCATGGGAACGAATTGTTATTTCGTGGGAACGAATTGTTAATTCATGGGAACGAATGGTTATATCGTGGGGACGAATTGTTAATTCGAGGGGACGAATTGTTAATTGGTGGGAAAGAATTGTTAATTCGAGGGAACGAATTGTTAAATTGAGGGAACGAATTGTTATTTCGTGGGAACGAATGAGTAAAAAAAATCCATGTCCCCTGCGGGGCTCCGTAGAAAACAGACGAGCTAAAGATTAGAATAAAAATTATCCATGTTAGCTATTCATGGTTACCGGGTATGGAAGGTGTTCGAGCCATAAGCCGAATCGAAAAGCTATTCATGGCTAAGAAGTGTGATGTGGTTGAAGCAAATGTACACCGCATGGCATTTTTGTTTAGTATTATTTATCCAAGACAAACTCGTGTTATGGTGTTGAAAGTAATGACAAATTAATTGGATATGAACCTGCCTGTATTAAACTTCCACATAATTAAACTATAATCCTTCTGAAAATATGCTAGAGTTGCATGAATCTAGACGATAAACGTTAAATTTCATATAAAATTATTGTTCATTCTTTAAAAAATTTCCGGAGCTATTTCATCCTTTCTCTTATTTGCTCCTCGATTATCTTTCTTTCCAGTTCTCGCCGCTTGTTCTGTCGGCTTTGCTTTTCCCGCTCAAATGCCGCACGTGCACGCTCCTCTGCTTCCTGCTTCTCCTGAAATTGGCGGGAAACATATTTTGGCGCAAAATAGTAATTTGGCGGGAACTGGTAATTTGGCGGGAAATGGTGAAATGGCTGGAACTTGTAAATTGGCTGGAATGTGTAGATTATCTGGAGTGAATTTTTTATCCACCTTATATCAGATAATGTGCCTTATACATGGTATTATATCAGGTGCATACAATGGATAAATAGTATAGCATAAAGACTATAGATATACATACAGTCGAACCGCTCTAAACCGGACACGTAGGCAGTCTCTGTATCCTTTGTTTTATTGGTTTCATTGCCACCTATCGCTAATGATAAGGCCTGTTCAAGTTCGCAAAGCACATTGGCATGCCTTGGTATAGTCATATGTCTGATTTACAGTGGAACCTCTCTAAACCGGACACCCTGGGGACACCCCAGGGTGTCCGGTTTAGAGAAGTTCAACGGTAATTCAAATATTATATTTTTTTAATATCTCGGCATGATATTCTCTAAAAGTTTAAATTGTTTTACTATCACTATGTGGCGCTAAATATCAGTGTCCAAAAATGAAAATGTCGGAATAAACTTAATACTAAGAGATATAGAAGGAAATGTGTATTGAATATTTGCATCGTTTTTAACGCAGGTGCACAACGGAATCAACACAACATACATGTACATTGTGTACAGTGTATGTACATGTACCATCAAACCATGGGGGAATAAAAAGTAGGTTTTGCTCAGAAAACCTGTTTATTTTCCTTGCAAACATTTTGTTAGATTTACCAGTACTTTTCGACGTTCCCTTTTACGACGTATCGCTTCACCGTGTTTTCGCCGTATTTCATACTGAGCACGTTTATTCCGTACATCGTTTACTGCAAACAAAAAGATTACCGTATTTGTGGTTGTGACGCCAGAAATTAGGCTTAAGGGTTTTGCGACCAGTGTAGATTCAGACCAGACTGTGCATCCGTCTGGTTTGGATCTGCACTGTATACTATTACATGAATGAAACACATGTGATGCTTCTAACAAGCAATATAGACCGTTTTCATGTTACAGGAGTGTGCAATTTGATATGTAGCCTATTTCACCAACATTGCAAAGTATACCTTTCTAGCAAAGTAACTTTGAGAGAGAATTTTTCAATTTTAGGATAAATGTATTATTTTTTATTATACAGAATGTATTACATTATCACAGCCATTTTGGCTGTGATAATATAATCAATTCAGTATAATAATTCTGCATACTTGAAATCATCAAATATATGCAGTCGTTAGTTCTATATGACATAATGCATTTCAGGAAAAATAAATGATTACTCCCTCAAAGTATACTTTGCTAGAAAAGTATACTTTGCAATGTTGGTGAAATCCAGTCGCAGCCACATCTACTGGCACAGGTGCATTAATGATAAAATGCTTATTATATTTACCGCGTGAGATAGGAGACAATGATTATTATTGTATTAAACTGAATAAAATCCATCTTTACATTTTTGTTGGCAAACAATCGATAGTTTCCAATACAGTTTTTCCGTTTGTTCGTCCGACAATTAGGAATCTGCTTGGTCGCACAAGGGCAGCGCTCCAGATAAGCTGCGTATTTGCGTAAATACCCAATTAAAATTGCCAAAAAACAATTGAAATCAGAAGTAGTGAGTATCAAAAAGCAATGAAAAATGTGTGGTATCGTTATCATGCTACAGAAAACTATAAACAGACCACAAATATAGCATATTTTCTTATTTTTCCATGAAAACACATCTTGTGTTTTCATTAAGAAGCAAACTATTGAATAAGTGCGGTCTGCTGATGTGCAAACAGTAGTGTGATTTTATTTTACACAATTAAAATTTTTAAATACCCAATTGCTTCAGAAATGATTGAGTGACAATACTCAATTAGTAATTCTTTATCTGGAGCCCTGCACAAGGGTTCTGTAGGGTTTTTAATGTGGCAATACTAAGCGACTTTCCTAAACTGTGGTCAATTACAGTTAGATGCCAAGATTGAGATCAAATTAATATGTGTACATGTACTTAAAATCAGAGACATATTACAGTACCCTAACTCCCTGATAAAATCAATACCTTTCTTGCGCTTTTTGCTTGCCTCCTGCACTTCTTCGTCGTCCCGTTGTTGTTTCTGAATTTCCTTTTTCTGCCAGTTTTCCTCCAGCACGCTAGTCGACCTGATCCTTGGTAGCTGCCGCGGCAACATGAATTTCGGTGGACCAAACGTCAGGTCGAAGGAAATGCTGCTCTGTGTCTCTCGCCAGTTCCTGGGTATCAACTGGATCCCGGCATTGGTGCACTCCTGTCGCACGTCGTTTGACGTCTTGCCTCGATCTGGCCACAAGTCTCGCCTCTCTTCCTGGGTCATGAACTTCGCCACGCGGAGAAATTTATTTTCCTCTTCCGCTGATTCGTATTTTTCTCCCGCACAGCTGGAAGTGGGCCGGTCCGAGTTATCTGAATGCTGCATCTCCGATTGGCATCGCTCGTCGTTCGCAATTTCGAACACGACATGCTTCTGTCGCACCTTTGTAACCGGCTGGTCCACTTGGGATTCGCTGCTGCTGTTCGTCGGGCCCCTATGTCGGGTAGCCGGGGCGCGGATTATTTGTAACTCGAAACCGTCATCGATGATGTAAGTGCGACTCGGCAGGGGCGGTAACTGTTGTCTTCGACACAGCTTGCGGTATTCTTGTATTTCTAACTTCGGTTTGGCGTGTTTATTGTTGTTCGTTCGAGATCCCGACTTTCCCGCCGCTTTTGAGATTCGCGCTACAGACTGACAGCGGCTCGGCGTCCTCTCATCTCGAATGTCCAATGGCTTCAAGAATACTGTTTTTTTCTTAACATTTTTATCCATATTTGTCAGTTTATGATGATCACTTTCCAATTAAATCTTTCAATTTAGTCTCCGTGCCATAAATCGTGGCTTTATCTAGAGACGTTGTATGGGTTCTGTCGCCCTGGTAGCCAACGACGTCACGGGCAACGTAACATTCGGACGTCTTTGGCTGTTGTCATTGAACGTCGACGGTCCTAACATACGGACGACATCGGATTTGTCCGTGGACTGGTTCTCTGGCTCATGGTCCAATACACTGGTACCCTGTGCTCTGTGGTTCGTGTGAAGACATCCAAAGAACCAGTTCAAAGTTGTTTAACAAACAGATTTTAGTAAATATGCAGGGATTCCGCTGGCGATCGCCACTTTCGCAATTGGCGATAAAAAATAAACAATTGGCGATAAAAAATTAATTTTTATCGCCAATTGTTTATTTTTATCCTATTGGTTATTCCTTTTTCTTTTTTTTTTCTTTTTTTTAATTGGAGATTTTTTTAATTTTCCCTAGCGGAATCCCTGAATATGGACAGTGGCGGATAAAGGGAACGTTATTACGTTGGTGACTCGTGTAGCTCTCTGTTAAGATGGACATTTACAATACGTAGTCAGACCAATGCCTACATAGGTTGGTCATTTAGTCACTCGACAATACCAAGGTGCATGCTCACGTGGTACTAACAACAACAACACGTACTGAAACTTCCATAATCCATCTGATTCAAAGTACGTATTCTTTTATATTTTCCTTATTACGTAACGGATTTTGATGATATATGTCGCATCAAACGCGTCTCGTTAAGCTGCATTATGTGGTCTCTGTATTTTCACCCAAACTTCTGTCGTTTTTGGGAAGAATCTATTTCCGTGTCTACCGACACGGAAATCGATTCTTCGCAAAAACGACATAAGTCTGTGCCGAACTCCATGGATCACCAAATGCAGCTCATGAAGACGCGTTTGCTGCGCCATATTTCATCAAAATCCGTTTCATATTAAGGAAAATATATCAAATAAAACTTTCATTGTAGTGTGCAATATTTCAATACTTGCAGACACTGTTGTTGTTGTTATAACCACGTGATCACGCACCTTGAATACTACACGTACTGATGCCAGCACCAAACAATGATCGTAACGTTTACTGTATTCGTACCAATGTACGCATAGAGTTCCTTGAAGTAGTAGTTATTTTCATTCTTATATTTTAACACTTTCACCCCTACGTAACTGGAATGGATTTTGATATGTTAATTTTGCAACCAATCTAACCGTGCATGTCCTGATGAGACGGCTCGTTACGAGCCGGTTCATCCGGACCTGCACTGTTTGCATAAACCGCTATAACGGGCTTTCGGGTTCAATGGGTTAATTATTGGTCCCATTTTATTTATTATTTAATAAGGTTGTGGATTTCAGAGATGGTAATACCTCCTATGTCAGATTTAGAGAGGTTCCATTGTACTAAGCATAGTACATGTACTGTCTGTTTCACGAAACCTGCCCAAAGTTTACGGCCATATAAACAATGCAAAAACAATATTCTTTTTGATAATATTAAATTTTATAAAAATTTAAGAATGAGCCTTCTTTTTATTTCGTGAAATTTGGTAAAATATTGATTTTATTATGAAAAATTGATTTGTCTATGGGAATTTAACATGGGAGAAAACAAGGTGGAGGAGCTGGGCGAGGAGCCAGAAAAACGAAACATTTTGTAAATTATCTAACGAAGAAAACAAAAGTTAAATTTTGAAAATCGGTCCAGTATTTCTGAAATTCTAAAGATGTCCCCATGTTAAATCCTCATAGACATTTTCACTTTGTGAAGATGTCTATGAGGATATAACATGAGGAACATTATTTTCACAATAAAATCAATATTGGACCAAATTTCACGAAATAAAAAGGCTCATCCTTAAATTTTTATAATAAATGCAATATTATCGAAAAAAATATTGTTTTTGCAAAGCCCTTTTTTGCCAACAAATTTACTACTGTCTGCTTCGCGAATCCTGCCCAAATTTTACGCCCATATAGGGCGTAAAATTTTGACAGGATTCGCGAAACAGACAGTAGTAAATTTGTTGGAAAAAAAGTGTGGCCACCTTTCTCGGCTGGTGAACTGCTTAATATGTGGCTGTGACTGGATAAATGCGGCTTACGGGATGTGTGATCACTCTAGGTCCTGATAAAATAGCACACTCTTGTAGCCTGGTAACGCTCTATAATCCTTTTTAGAAGCATAATGGGTGTTTCATTGATGAAGCGGCGAACATTGCAGATCCAAATCAGACTGTGAGAATGCACAGGCTGATCTGGATATACACTGGTCGCCAACAGTATTGGGGTCATATATCAGACAGTATATTGCATGTGTGGAGTATATAGGCATGGACAAATAAAATGAGGAAAACCTTTCTAAACTGCACACGCAGACGGAATACCTTGCTGGGCTTGACTATAATATGGGACAAGCCATGTTACATGGTACCTAAGAAGATGTGCGACTTTTCATTACAAATATGTACAAAAACAGTGCCGATATACCAGAAACACATTGAAAGGTCTCTAAACCGGATACCGGGTCCAGCTAAGGAATTAGTAATTGAGTATTGTCACTCCATCATTTCTGAAGCAATTGGGTATTTCAAAACGATTTGAATTGTGTAAAATAGAATCACACTACTACTAGAATCAGCAGACCGCACGTATTCAATAGTTTGCTTCTAAATAAAAACACATCTTGGTATTTCATTAGAATTGTCTCCTTGGCGACTATTCTAATGAAATACCAATATGTGTTTTCATGGAAAAATAAGAAAATATGCTATATTTGTGGTCTTTTTATTGTTTTCTGTAGCATGATAAATATACCACACATTTTTCATTGCTTTTTGATACTCACTACTTCTGATTTCAATTGGGTTTTTGGCAATTTTAATTGGGTATTTACGCAAATACGCACCTTATCTGGAGCTCTGAATGTCCGGTTTAGAGAGATCTCGCTGTATACGAGATAAAATACGGCACAGCAAATAATCACTATATGCAGCGTAGTCAATGTGTATGATCACGTGGTACTAACAACAACAACAAGTACTGAAATTTCCAGAATCCATCTGACTCAAAGTACGTTTTCTTTTATAGTGTTCTTATTACGTAACTGATTTTGATGAAATATGGCGCATCAAACGTCTGTCGTTTTTGCGAAGAATCGATTTCCGTGTCGGAGAGACACGGAAATCGATTCTTCGCAAAAACGACAGACGTTTGATGCGCCATATTTCATCAAAATCCGTTACGTAATAAAAACACTATAAAAGAAAACGTACTTTGAGTCGACGAAATCGATTCTTCGCAAAAACGACATAAGTCTGTGCCTTACTTTGGAGTGGGCGACGTTGTTGTTGTTGTTGTAACTACGTGATCATGCTCCTTGGTAGTAGATGCCATGAGGGTTTGAACACGTTGAGTGTTTGGCATCTGCTTCTACACCACTGTCTCATAACCCCTACAGTCTGGCAACGATCTGATGAATATCAGGTTATATGAGCGTAACAAACCAAGTGTGCCATCTGATCGTGATATAGACTAGCCAGGATAGAAATTAGCCTGATTGTGTCAGATCGTGGGCCATATCAAAGAACAAATCAACTAGCACATGACCAAACGGTGAAACAGTAGTTTATTGTACTCACTTACAAAGCATTTACTCGTAAATTGACAATCAACGTAATTATAGACTAATAGCGTTAGGCATAGAATGTGCATGAATCGGTAAACAAAAACATACTAAAGTGAATTATTTATACTAACAATGTATGCAAATGATGTTATCGGAGGTAACACCAAAACTCCCCAATAATCCCACAAGAGTATAATCCAGAATTCAAAATGGCGTCCAATATGGCTGCCATCTTATATATTGATTAACGGCGTAAATGCGACAATAATAATATGACCCTTACCACGATTTCCCTCCCACACAAAAATATTTTTACAAACTTCTCCAGAAATAAATCATGTGTTTCAAAACAATAGTTGAATAAACTGTATATTTAGTTATAAACATTTGGTCGGCGTCAGGTTTACGCATGCGCTCTTAGGAGGTGAACAATATGTTTGTTTACATGAATAAACACATCTCGGACTGGTCTCGCGGTCAGAGAGTGCTTATTCGTGTAAACAAACCGTTCAGAGGTCTACATTCAATTTGTAGATACTCACGTGGCCGTGTTTCTGCATGAGAATGACTGAAATACTTAGTTATATAATAATGTCTGATAATATCAAAGTGTTTAGATGTTACATAATTATGATAGTATATAAAAGTATAACAACATCTCAAACATTGATATACAGCCATGATTTGTTGCTGGTTCCACAAAAGAACGACTGTCTATCCCTTGCACATCGTTTTGTCACCGTGTTCATGTTTATAATTGGAACAAGATGTTTACGCTGGTTTAAACATCATTTTCTAATAAACGAAAACGATTTCAAAACGATGTGTTGAAAGAAACGACAATCGTTTAAATCGTTGAAAGCCGGGTACAAACATATCGTTATCACGTACAAGACAAACACAACGATAAAATATCGTTTTCCGTTCGTTTTCGTTATTTTTCGTTTGTGAACATTCCACAAATCTTTTCTGTACGCAATAACGAAGTCGGGTCATATTTTGAGAAAGAAAATCATCTTTGGCATTTTTTTCCGATTTCAGCCTTAATTCTCTTCAGGGCTATTAAAGCATAATATTAGTCGATGATTATTGGAAAATACGATTCCAATTGTTTAAAAAACATGTTCATACACAATGAAACTTCATTGATATGTGTTAGCAAACATCACAATACGTGGCGTATACATCGGCAGTTAGCTGTCTAATCACCATACCCCAGTCCAGAGGTTTACAAACAATGTAGACACTGATGATCAAGCTCGTAGTTAGTAGTCTCATCAGTATCTGCATTGTTTGTGGATAAATATAATTCCTGATATATTTATGTTTTATATAATTGCCTCTTTTCTGATTAATGAAATACATGTACATGTATGTTGAAAATTAGCATTTTTAATATAAAGAAATGATGTGATTGTGAGAGATGAATTTTGGTTACGGTCTTTGCGAACAGTGTAGACCAGGATACCCGATCCACTGTTCGCCATCTCAGTTAATGAAGAACACATCATGCTTCAAACAAATATGCAGGAGTGTCAGACATGTAGATGATCCTGAGCTGGACTGACCAGAAATGGCATAAGCCCCATTTATCAAGTCACAGCCATATATGTGACTGTGAATGGAGAAATGGGGCTTATGGATGTTGCGACCAGTGTAGATCCAGATCAGACTGTGCGTCCGCACAGTCTGATCAGGATATGCACTGTTCGCCATTCCATCATTGAAATACCTGTCCTGCGTCTAATAAACAAACTAGATCGTTTTCAGGCTACAAGACTTTGCTATTTGATCAAGAGCTACACTGGTCACAAAATCCATAAGTCCCATTTCTCCAGTCAGTCACGGCCACATATACCAACACAGACTGCAGTTACAAGTTTGTAACAAAATATCCTTCTTTTTTTTATTAATTCGTTCCCACGAAATAACAATTTCTTCCTCAATTTAACAATTCGTTCCCTCGAATTAACAATTCGTTCCCACGAATTAACAATTAGTTCCCTTGGGAATTGTTATTTCGTGGGAACGAATTGTTAATTCGTGGGAACGAATTGATAATTCGTGGGAACGAATTGTTAAATTTAAGGAACGAAGTCTTATTTCGTGGGAACGAATTAATAAAAAAAAGAAGTATACGGCCTCTCCGAGGCTCCGTACTTCGGGGCTTTAAATCATAATGTGTGGCAGTGACTGGAGAAATGGGCTTATGATATGTGTGACCAGTGTGGCTCCTGATCAAATATCACGATATATATTGATTGTCAAAAACATGACGGGTGTTTTGTTGATGGACTGGCAAACAGTGAACACCTTTATCAGACTATGTGGATGCACAAGCTGATCTGGATCTACACTGGTCGCCAAACCAATAAGCCTTATTTCTCCAGTCACAACCACAAATGAGTGGATGATTACAAGCGTGTATGTACGATATGGATATGTTGATACATGTACATGTATATATCATATTTCTACAGAAAACTATATGCTAACAAAGTATTATACTTTACATACATGCGCGTATAATACATATGTGGCTATGACTGTTGAAATGGGGCTTGTGTGATCTGCTACCAGTGTACATCCAGATCAGACTGTGCATCCACATCGCAGTCTGGTCAGGTTCACACCGTTCGCAGATCCGACAATGAAACACGCGTCATGCTTCTAATAAGCAATGTAGATCGAGCTACAGGAGTGTGCTATTTGAGCTACACTTGTCACAAATACCATCAGGATGCTGATTGAAATGAAACTAGCCATATGTAACCTGGTTTGCTTTAGCTTAGTATTGCTGCCGACGAACTTTTGGCAAATATACACATTAAATTTAAAAAATATTTAAATGTAAGTAATTTTTCACCAATAACAAAAAAGTCACCCTCCCCAAAAATATGTATTCCATCAAATTTCATCAGATATTGATTTTATTGCGAAAAAATTGGTGAAAGGAGGAGAAGGAGCTGGTAGGAGTCAAACAACGAAAAAAAAATGGAAATTGACTCCGAAACTTGGTTAGATAGCTTGGAAATGATGTAACTAAGAAAACAAAAGTTAGATTGTGAAAATCGGTCCACACATTAAAAAAAAAAAATTAAATATCTATTTTTAGCCCCCATGTTAAATTCCCATAGGAAAATCTTTTTTCCGCAATAAAATTTTATCAAATAAACTAATTTTGGGAGGGTGACTTTTGTGTTATTGAAAAAGTACTGACATTTAAATATTTTTTAAATCTAATGTATTTAATAGCCAAAAGTTCGTCGGGAGCAAAACATGTAAAACAGACATTAGGTTGCATATGGTAAACACTGTGAACAGTTTAAATGTCTCACATATCGTCATATAGTATATACATGTACATGTATATATAGTATTTAGCATACATAGTTTGCTAAAATCTCACTCACTTGTGTCAGCATATTTTGTGACATTAATCTAATATCATATATGGCTCGCGATTTCAGAAAAAGACCCTAAATATCCTCACCGGAGTAGATGTTGGTCATCTAGAATTTGTATATAATATGACAATAATCCAGTTGTCAATCGATGTATACTTGGTCACATGGTGAACATTGTACACACTGTTGCAACTTCCTGGTTGTTCACTGTTGTCGCTATGGTAATAAGCCCGATTTTTCAAGATCGTTGCCCAGATATTATTTTTCACATCCGACATCAGCAGCCAAAGGCATGTTGTATACTTCAGTAATTTAGACTGGTGTACAACGTGGGACGTTTGAAGATCGGTACATTTTGTATTTGCGACCAGTGTAGATCCAAACCAGTCTGCGCATCCGCGCAGTCTGGTCTGGATCTACACTGGTCGCCGTACATTCTGCGAAGTCTCATTATACACGTAGTTAGCATATACAAAGTATTAGTAATTATTATTTATTTCCTTTTAATTATGTTATCGTTAATGTGGTTACGCTGCGTGAAATGTTGATTAAATTGTACATTAGTATCGCTATAACAATAGGCGGAAAACTTGGACCAGTGACATAAAAAAAGACCATTAACCCACCCACCTGGTGTCGTACTATGCGCTACGTTATCTAAACACGTAATGTACAGTACGAATCCAGTTAATGGGATGTGTTAATGGGCATTTGTGTGATGTCACAGGTTCGAGTCTTCCATCTGTGGCTATAACATATTAGCACAGATGCAAACGTATGTATATCAGTTGCAACATACATGTAATGAAGTGTCACTTACACAACAAGCTATCACATTTACAACCGTGTAATGACACCAGTCGATTTAGAAAAGGTATATTACCACATATGCAACATGTGGAGATATTATGAGTTTAAGTGTAGATTAAAAATCTTACAAATATGAGTCTGCATCGTTAATTACATTGTTTTAGCTTAGATGCATCTGTACTTGTATCAAGTGTTTTAATGATAGATGTTTTACTGTGATTTTATTGGTCCAATCTAGTAACCTTAATGTTGTATGCCTTTTATTATTAGCACTATGTGATATATGGTGATACCGTCTCTTGTAATTCTAATTAGAATGGCATATGTACGGATTTATAATTGTAAATAACTGTGTAATATGTATTATGTGTACATGTGATGAGACGCACATAAACAAATATCTATCTATTAATACATAGTATTGCTCTGCAAACATATATGCGGTGATCACCATTTGAACCGTCTCGGGGGAGACGATTCAAATGGTGATCACCGCATATATTTTTGCAGAGCAATACTATGTATTAATAGATAGATATTTCGGGGAGACGGTTCAAATGAGTGGTCACCACATATATTTTCTATACGAGAAATGCAGAAAAAAATATAAATATTCGGAAAATATTAGTTTGCATGTACAGTATTACTTGGCTGAAATGGACACCGATAATGCATAAGTGTTTAAAGGTACATGCCCACTCAGTAGCCACAACATATTATTTACAGGAATTAAATAAGTGTATAATTGTGTCACTATTCCACCAGTTCGAAAAATTACGGGTGCCCGCTATACAGATATAATCACTTAGTAATGTTTATTTTACTGATAGTGACGCGCGGTGTATCAGGATATTTTCGTATGCAAATGAGGCATGATATTTTTTAAGTATACATGTATATACTAACTAAATGCGTCACCTGAAAATATAATATTTTCGACCGATTATAAAGTATGATCATTGCACATCAAAAAATAAACACATACAATAAATAGTAATGTCCGTTCACTTTTTAAGGAAACACGTTTTATCACCCCTGATATCAGTGTGGAAATTACGTCTGCTATAAAGTATATAACAATGCCAATCAATACGTGGGGTAATGGTGAATTAATGTTTATTTTGCCAGACAATGTCTCGGATGATGTCTCCGATATAAAGAACAGTCTGTGTCTAGTGAGTGGGCATGTACCTTTAATAGTAATAGCTTTCACTGGAATATCACTTTGATAATGTGTGATCATGATCGCAAAGCACGCATAAATGTCTTGCAATGTTCATATTCGTGAAATACAGTAGACTCTCGTCAAATCGTACACCCAGAGGATCTCCCGAGATATCCGATGTAACGATGTTCCACTGTAATTAATTAATCCTGTCAACCATACAAACCATGAAGCCAACATGTGCAAACCCTGTATATCCAGATGAGCCGGCTCGTAACGAGCCGTCTCATCAGGATCTACAGTGTTTGTCCTTATGTGTAAAATGTAAAAGAAAAACAATCACCCTCATTGCAATGGAATAGTCGAACATTCACAAATCATTATATATATTCAGGGGTTACAGGGCTAATCAACTTCCTCCACAGTGGGTCCACCGTTTGAGCCGCTCTTCCCCTTGCCAGCCCCGTGTAGTTTGGTCATTATAGGACTACACGTCGACTGGAGTTCTTGCTGTTTATGATCGAACTCGTCCTTATCCGCCAGCGAGTTACTGTCCAGCCATTTCAGCGCTTCGTCACACTTCGATGTAACCGTGTCCTTGTCCGATTGTGATAGTTTATCGCCCGCGTCGTTAGCGGCGGATTTCAGCGAGAAAATGTAGTTCTCTAGCTGGTTTCGCGAGGCGACTTTTTCCCTCTGTTTCTCATCGTCGTCTTTATATTTCTCCGCGTCGTTTACCATCCTGTCAATGTCGTCCTTTGAGAGCCGGCCTTTGTCGTTAGTAATCGTGATTTTGTTGGACCTCCCGGTGCGTTTGTCCTCCGCTGACACATTCAGAATGCCGTTGGCGTCGATGTCATACGTCACTTCAATCTGTGGCACGCCGCGCGGGGCTGGAGGGATGCCCATTAATTCAAACTTCCCCAACAGGTTGTTGTCTTTCGTCATCGCCCGTTCGCCTTCGTAAACTTGAATCGTCACGGCGGGCTGATTATCGGCGTACGTTGTAAAGGATTTTGACGTTTTGGCGGGAATACGGCTGTTGCGATTGATGATGTTCGTCATGACCCCACCAGCGGTCTCGATACCAAGTGATAGCGGGGCGACGTCGACCAGCAGGACATCTTTAACCGCGGCGCTGTTGTCGCCCGAGAGGACCGCCGCCTGGACCGCGGCGCCGTACGCCACAGCCTCGTCAGGGTTAATGGATTTATTCAGCTCTCTGCCCCCCATGAATTCCTGCAGCAATTTCTGGATTTTCGGAATCCGCGTCGACCCGCCAACGAGTACAATGTCATCCATTTGGCTTTTGTCCAGTTTCGCGTCACGTAATGCGCGATCCACTGGCTCGACCGTCGCGCGGAACAGATCCGAGCACAATTCTTCGAATCGCGCGCGGGATATCTTGGTGTAGAAGTCGATGCCCTCGTACAGCGAGTCGATCTCGACGCTCGCCTCCGTGCTGCTCGATAGCGTTCTCTTAGCGCGCTCACACGCCGTCCGTAGTCGGCGAATAGCCCGGGCATTTTTCATCAGATCCTTTTTACATTTCCGTTTAAATTCATCCGCGAAGAATTTCACCATCCTGCTGTCGAAGTCCTCCCCTCCGAGATGCGTGTCACCCGACGTGGACCGTACCTCGAACATCGAACCCTCGTCAATTGTGAGGATAGACACATCAAAGGTCCCGCCTCCCAGGTCGTATATCAGCACATTTTTCTCACCTTTGAGACTTTTATCCAGACCATACGCTAGCGCCGCTGCCGTCGGCTCGTTGATGATCCTCAATACGTTAAGCCCGGAGATCGCCCCAGCATCCTTGGTCGCCTGTCGCTGGGAATCGTTAAAATAAGCCGGCACAGTGATCACGGCATCGCGGACGGTTTCCCCCAGATATGCCTCCGCCGTCTCCTTCATCTTGATTAGCACCATCGAGCTGATCTCCTCGGGTGAGAACTGTTTCTTCTCGCCCTTGTACTCCACGTGTAGCATCGGCTTGTTCCCCTTACTCGCCACCTTGAACGGCCATAGCTTGATGTCATTCTGCACGGCCTGGTCATCGAACTTCCGACCAATCAACCGCTTGGCGTCGAACACCGTGTTATGCGGGTTCATGGCCACCTGGTTCTTCGCGGCATCCCCGATAAGCCGCTCGGTGTCGTTGAAGGCGACATAACTGGGCGTTGTCCGGTTACCCTGGTCATTAGCGATAATCTCCACCTTCCCGTGCTGGAACACGCCCACACACGAGTACGTCGTCCCCAGGTCGATCCCAATCGCCGGCATCCTCGGATGGTTTCCAGCTAAATTTCGGAGTAGTCGATATTGCGTGGATTTATTTATAATGGTGTTTATAAATGTTTGAAAAACACCCAGCGACGACAAATATATTCTCCGCCAACCGTACACAATTAATCAACTGACAGTAGAATTAATACTCCCTATTCTCTATAAATACGGCTGGCACTTGTTTTACTTAATTATTAATTACACGTATTAAATCAGTATTATTCTAGTAGGCTTACAGCATGCGTGTATGACAACTTATTCCTCTATGGTGTATTGTATTCCACGCAACAAGCGTATTTCAAATAACTCAGTCTGCATACCGCCGAAAATAATTGCTTTCACTGCACGTCCTTCGTAAATATATACCTACACATTTACCTGGCTTTTCCACACTATTCGAGAAGCTGGCGTGTCTCCAACGGTATGACGCATTCACCTGGAAAGTTCTCGATTACACCAGTCGTGTGTTTATTTACCCATCCACTTCTAAGGGATCGATTACAATTATTATGGAAAATAACAGTATAAGTACTTCCCTAAGAAGAGTTTCTCTAAATGTTCAATACTATATGATAGATTTGGCTTATATATATTTTGTCATTGATTAGTAAATGAAAATGAAAGACAAACTTTCCTTGAAACATTGATAAGTCAATAATAACCGCTCCTTAGTAACATGTTGTGCGCATGCGTATGTCATTTACAACCGGAAATTTGGGTCGTGTAGTGTCTTGTCGAAATAATTTTCCATTTTAAAGCAAATTTCAGGTAAATGAACATAACTGAAATGGCCTATTAAATAATAACTTGTTAAAATATAGTGTTCAATCTAATTGAAGCAGAATATCTTACTGATTCCTTTTTGTTTTGAATACAGTAAGTTTGTTTACATTGACAACTGTTTGAAAGTGGTGGGTGGGGAAACTTTTTCTGACAATTTTGATTTATCACGCATATTGAAGGCTATTCTGATCTAGTTCACTTATAGGTGTACTTTAATTTTTTTTAAAAAGCACAATCACTGTACATAGAACAACCTCATTGCGTAAATGCTTATTTAATTGTGTCTGACTTGAGAAATGGGCGGCAGAACGATTTACCCAAATCTACCCAAATCTATATTAAACATAAATTTGTGTATGGTTTGTATATCTTATAAAATTGCTTGAATGTTTTTCTCACCTCTATGTAGACAAAGCCCAATATTATATTGTATTGACCAGAACACAGTGTATTTTAGAGGGGTAGCTTGCTATATGCGCTATATAGCCCCAATTCTCGTGGATTCGTGCCCCTAGAAAACAAGTGAATAAGCTTATTCTAAGAATAGTGTTAATTGAAAATTATCTTAAAAAGGTATTTCAAGTTGTTTCCCACGGTTTTATAAGTTACAGTTACATACAATTGTGATTTACCACATATTTTGTGATTTTTCTACATGCTCCCTTAATCTGAAGAGGGTCTGTTCGCAAATGATGCATACAATATGATATATGTTGATTTGTAGATGAATCTGGACTTCATTATATTTACATTTGATGCATCTAAACAGCAACACTTCTTTATTGCATGAGTGATCAAGGAATGTCACTCAAATGTGCAGAAAGTTGTAGGGCACAAACCTGATGAGAAGTTTCAAGATCAATTAGGCGACTTGGGTGGGTTAATTCTAGGGACTCTAAGACTTGCATAGGCAACAATTTTGGTGAATTCCTTATGTGCACTCATAGTAAAGTGTTTCAACTTTATATTGATGTATCCATTTTCAGGAATTAATCCGAATATAACACAAAATATGAATTTATGTGCTTAGGGGCACGGATCCATGAGAATAGGGACTATAGTCGAGTATGTACAATATGGGAAACTGTGTAGATCCTGATTAGATTGTGAATGCATATTTTCCCTACAGGTATAGCCTCAACAAGTGGTTATGCACAAAATGGGGAACCGGGTAGACCCTGATCAGACTGTGATTGCAAATTTCCCCTTGAAGGTATAGCCTCAACAAGTGATTGTTATAAGATGGCTATTCGTCCTGGCAGGCGACACGCGGCTTGCTTGTATACGGTATACAGTGATTATGTACAAGATGGAAAAGAGTGTAGACCCTGATCAGAATGTGATTTCAATTTCCCTAGAGGTATAGCCTCAACAAGTGATTATGTACAAGATGGCTACACGTCCTGGCGGATGAAAACGGCTAGTATGCGGTCGACACCTTCACACTGTCTCCTTTGTATGTCAACATTAGAGAGGTTTCTACAGGTTCCCATTTAGCATGTTTAGCCATTATAAAGTGGATTGTCTTCCTTGGCTTCCTAGTATAAGTTTATCGCGGTACTCTCCTTTTATTTCATATACAAATATTTCGATTTTGCATCAAAACATTAAAATGGGCCCTGGTATGAGCAAATTAATGACATACATTATGTAAGTACAGTCCAAACATCGTTATTATGATGTGTATGGCTTTACTTATTAACACATATAGTAATTATATGACGATTTGGGTAAGATTTGGGTAAATCGTGCCGCCCGAAATAGGGCTTATGGATTTTGCAACCAGGGTAGATCAGCATTAGTTGTGGGCAGTAACTCTGCAAAACTCCTGTACCGTCCATAGCATCTGGAAGTCGGACATTGTCCATTTCGTACATCTGCTGGTTACCTCCGAGCGCTAGGGGGTAATCTGATCCATTTTCCAATAGGAATTCATCATATATGCATATAGCAAACTCAGTCAATCTTCCTCCGGTATTTTGAAATGGCGGATATTGCCTGTGATGTCATGCCGACCTACAGAATAGTGTGCTGTTTTGATCAGGAGCTGCACTGGTCGCATTTCCCATAAGCTTCATTTCTCCAGTCACAACCACATTTTATTTTGTAGCCATCAATTTCAGTCCATTCCAGTGATCGGAATGATGGATGCAGGCACCCTACCGCCCGGAGCAATCACGGCTCTGGCAGACATGTTCAGGCCACCAGAGGATGATTCGGACAGTGATGCGGATCAGGTAAATGAGAAAATTTATTGAACAATGGCTTCCTTACAGGTACCTACCTGTCAGCGCCTTGTGGATCGACGAAATCAGCCAATCAGATTGGCTGATTCCGCCAATCCACGAGGCGCCGAAGGGTAGGTCTCGGTAACAACACCGTTACCAATAAGCATTGTGCTGGTTGTTGTCAAGCTTGGACACTGTCACGTAGTTGTGAAAACAAACACTTCTGTACTCGTGTACAGTATGTATGGCATGATCATAAAGCAGTGTTACACTTCTAAAACTAACTTGCTGCTGGTGTTGGTAAGTGAGAAAATCGATTGAACATGATATTTGCATTGTGTTGATCATTATACTAATAATGTTAAAGCTTGAAACTGTCCAAATTGTCCAGCATCTGTGAAAAATACTGATGTACTCAAGAAAAATACATCAACAACACCTGTTGTCATACCTTTGGTGGCAAAACCAGAACAAAATATGTTGATTCGGATCAGATGCTGCCTGTGTGGGAATATATAGAGGATATTCATATTTTTGCAATGTATATGACATATATGTTCATCGAGTGGTGTGAAATGTCCATATTTCACGAGTGCCGTTAGGACATTTATTATTTATTCTATTTATTATATACCGCTCCATGGAAATTAGCAGTTTCTTTAGACTGTATACGGTAATGAATGTGTATTTGCAGCCTAGTTGTTGTTTATTTCATCGATGAGAACGTATGACTTTTATTTACATCGTATAACTATGTATTCCATGGGTAGGTATATGATAAATGCTTTTTCTGGAGGTGAATACTTAATGTGTTTATGTAATTGAAATTAATATTGCAACTGCCTTATTTTTCAGCCTGCCTCATCAATATCTCAGTTAAATCCTGGAAGCATCGGACCTCTTAAGAAAAATGAAGAGAAGAAAGACACAAAAAGTATGAAGTTTTCATTGACATTTAATTTCAGTGAACATTCATTTCACTGGAAAATATTACCATGCTATGCAAGATACTGGAGTTTTGCAGAGTTACTACCTGCAACTACTGATAAACTTGATAACAAAAGTCTGGTATTCTCCAATATCATGTTGCAGGTAGGTAAGAAGGAGATCATAGAGCACTTGGCTCAGAAACAGTAGGAATTCCTCGACTAGCCTCGGAATTCCTATACGTTTCCTAACCTTGTCTGATAAACCTATTATCCTATTGTAGGTAAGAAGGACACAAAGGACATCTGGGATGAGGAAGAGGTACAAGAAGGGGCTGAGTTTCAGTCGGCATATGATCCCCGCCCACAACCCGAGTACGTTCACACAACATTGTATACGGTCTCATATGTGGCTGTGACTGAAGAAATGGGTATTGCGACCAGTGTAGATCCAGATCAGCCTGTGCATCCGCACAGTCTGATCAGGATCTGCACTGTTCGTCAATGAAACACCCGCCAGGCTTCTAACAAGCAATATAGATCGTTATCAGGTGACAGAAGCAAGCTATTTGATCAGGAGGTACACTGATCACAAATCCCATAAGCCCCATTTCTCCAGTCACAGACACATATGATATGACTGAAGCAATGGGGCTTTTAGCTTGTTAGTCCATCTGGGGCTGGAACAAATGGACGCAGTGGCCTGCGGGCTGTTTCACTAAACTTTATACGGCTAAAATGCTCGTAAGTGCAAAATTATGATAGTCTGTAATTGTCACATTAACATTGTTAATTATTGGATTTACATAGCATAGGCTGTAAATCCATCAAATCTAGGATCGTCTGGAACTTTCAATTGATGGATTTACATTTATTGAGCATATGCAGCCTATGCTCAATAAATGTAAATTCAATAATTGTTTACAAGAAAACAAAGCTAATGTGAAATTTACAGACGATCCTAAAATTGCACTGACGAACATTTTAGTCGTACGAAGTTTAGTGAAACGCCCCCCTGTAATTGGGTAACTGGGGTTTATAATATTTGTAGCCAGTCTGGATAAATTGTGCCAGTCCAGTAACCTCAATCCTGATCTGTGATAATGCTCTAAGATTCTATTTGTTAGAAGCATGACCGCTGTTTCAGACTAAATGGCGAACAATGCAGACCTGTTTCTAGACTGGTTGCATTAGTTATATTAAAGGCATAAACACTTTATCTGTAGTAACTTACTTGTTGCATATCGGTAAATAATTCCAGCACAAAAATATTTACACAGTTCCCTAACATTTGATTGGTCCGTTGCAAGTCTCCGTCCAAAATTTATATCCCAGTAAACTCCATGCCGAACTACTTTCCATAACCGTCGGGCGCAGTTAAAATAATTCTTAAGAAAACGGAAAATAAACACATTTTCTTGATGAATTTATTTCAAATGCTGGAATTATAAGGAATGAATGGCCTTTTTGTGGAATTTATCGGGGATATGAACTTGGAAAAGTCGCGGGAATACTGGACGAGGCCTTCCGGCCTTCGTCCAGTCTTCCTGCGACTTTTCCAAGTTTATACCCCGATAAATTCCACAAAAAGGCCATTCATTCCTATAATGTAGGCCCCGTGCAGGCACCGGGGCGGGATCAACTGATCCTGAGAATAGTGCTGCAGTAGCCATTGCTTGTCGTAAAAGGCGACTAAACTGGCTTAACGATTGGGTTCATACTTTCCGGAACCCACTATACCGGATTTGGCCCTCATGTACATTTTTGGCTTTCTTCTATGTGAGAGTTGAGTCAGGCTATGCCCCATATATAAAAGTAAGATTAGCGCTAATCCTATTACTTTTAGGGGATGGGATAAATGATGCTGGTGTGGCGAGGGCCTGGCACCAGATCAGGTTGTTCTAATTTCAGGACTGAATATATATTTTGATTGTAAATATTGAGTTCTGAAGTTGGGATTTACCCCCCTCGGACAGGTGGATATGGGACACGACCCCGTTCGTCTGCGTGTAGACTCCCTGAGGCTTGTACCTCTATGTCAGAAAAGCGGACGTTAAACCCTATTCACTCACTCACTCACTCCTATAATGTAGAAACTGGAGAAATGGGTCATGGGCAATCTGGTAAAAAACTATCGTACCAATTTCTGCTGTCACAAACAAGCAATCAATCTACCTCTGTTTCCTCTGTAGGTATGACATTCTGTTCAAGCAAGCCGTCTCGTCGGAGGACATGTACCTACAGATGGGAAACAAGAACCCATCCACAGCCTCCTGTGAGGACATGGTGGTACGTTTTTACTTTAAACCATTACATTCTGAAGATTTTACAGACATTCTTCAGAGCTCCAGATAGGTTTTGTATCTTATACCCCCATATTTTAAATTCAATGCAACTTTTACAAATGTATTATTGATTTTCTTCCTTATGATGAAAAATATAACAAATTGAAAAATCCATGCTTCTAACAAGCAATATGGACTGTTATCAGACTACTTTTGAGTGTGTTATTTGACTTGGAGCTACATGGTCACAAATGCCATAAGACCCATTTCTCCAGTCAAAGACTTCAACTTAAATGTTCAAGTTTATTACAGTATTTTCACTACTCGATTTGAAATGAATACGTATTTTCACATTGCTGTGAGTATTTTGTACCCCCTGTTTTGATAATCAATGCGAATTCAGCTAAAATAAGTGCGTAAAATATGCAAATATGCACCTTATCTGGAGCTCTGAATAGGCAAGAGGGGATATAGCATTTAATAGTCAATATACGTGTGTGCGTACGTACGTTAGTAACACATTTTCATTTATTCAATAGCTTGTGATTCTCTTCCCCAATTTTGATATTTTTGGCCACAATGTGTGTCTAGGGATGATGCTTTGTGCATACATCCAGAAACATAGATTTCCGGTATTGATTTATTCTATGTTTCTGATACATCCCAAGGTCGAGGTCACTGAGGACTTATGTTCACCTCGTTTGTAAGTCAAATGTATTCAATAACTTGTTTTATTAATTTATCAAGGCTGCTAGTGAGCTGCTGCTGTTCTTGTTTCTCTTGTTTCTCATCTGAAGTATATGTGATGACCACCATTTGAACTGTCTTGTTGAGACGGTTCAAATGAGTAGCCACAACATATATTTTCAAGATGTAATTTGTCAGCACACATCATGTTAGTTAACGTAATCACTTATCCGTGTTTTCTACGACAGGTAGAATCTTTCTGTCTAATTCCCAAATGTGGGTGTAGAAGTTTGACATTATAGAATACAGTATGTGTTATTAACTTTTCGACACATAATTTACCCGTTGGAAGGACTTTGATATGTACATATTCCCAGCCAGTATCGAGTTACATTTATTTCACAAATAAGTTACATAATACCAGTTAACCCTTTGAACCCGAAATCCCACTATATCGGTTTATGCAAAAAGTGCAGATCCAGATGAGCCGGCTCGTAACGAGCCGTCTCATCAGGATCTGCACTTTTTGAAAGTAAATAGGTTATCGTCATATGGATTTTTAAGGAACTAAATACTTGGTCACTAGCACTCCCTTACATTTAATTCCGTAAATATCCAATATGCGAACAATAACTTATACACATGGTTTTTTTAGTAATTGTCAAAATAGGGAAATTTGTACCTGAATACTGGGTTGGGGATATAGGTATCTTTTTTCTGCGGCCATCTGTAGTATACTATTAATCTATTTTCCAGTAACAGATAGATGTACAATGTACGTCATGTAATAGTTATATTTCACATATTGAATTTTTAATAAATTAATTTCGAGTGTGCACGAAATTAGTTTATTAAAAATTCAATATGTGAACTATAACTTACTTATTGTTTACCCAGCCCAGTCGCGAAGCTCCGCCCATAAACATGATGTCAAATCGCTATACTAGCATGTGATTGGCGGTGTGACACGAAGTGAGTGCATGTGTGGGCGGTAATATGCTTGAGTCTCGTGAACTGACGACACCAAGGCGTAAAATCAGTTCTAAATATAGCGCTGAACATTTAATGATTAATTTAATAGATGTTGGCGAAATATGCGATTAATCGAGACGAAATGCTGTCCTTTCATTGGCCGAGAAACTAGGGTAAACAATAAATCATTGTAAATCACAAATATTTTTAGGTGAAAGTTAAGTTGCCTGGTGCGAAATTCGCTGATGTGACGTTGGATGTCAAATCGAAGTTTCTGGATTGTAGAACACCTAAATTGTAAGTACATACTGTCATTCCGGCTAATTCTGTGCATGTGCTAATGCGCAATTTACGTCAAATTTAGCCTTGCGTACGTCATAATAAAATTTGTGGATTTTGAAATAAACAAGCTCATTAATTGCTACAATGTGGCACAATTTTATCACATATCTTAAACACTATAGCTTTTGGTTAAGATCACCATTGCTCGAGGCCATATTGTTTCACAGACAGGTTTTTTTCTTTCGACAATATGCGACTGACTGGATAAATTGTGCTGATGGGTTTTGCGACCAGTGTAGATCCAGATCAGCCTGTGCATCCGCACAGTCTGATCAGGATCTGCACTGTTCGCCATTTCATCAATGAAGCATCAGTCTAACAAGCAATATGGACTGTTATCCGACTACTTCTGAGAGCTACACTGGTCACAAATGCCATAAGCCCCATTTCTGCAGCCAAAGACTTAAATTTTCAACTTTATTACAGTATTTTCTCAATTTTAAAACCAATGCATATTTTCACATTGCTTTGAGTATTTTGTTCTCCCTCTTTAGATAATTAATGCGTATTCAGCTAAAATAAGTGCATAAAATACGCCAATACGCACCTTATCTGGAGCTCTGTAGGATGATCAGTATCTGCACTGATCAGAAATGCGGCATATAGGCTGGAGAAATGCGAGCTGGAGAAATGCGGCATATAGGCTGGAGAAATGCGGCATATGGAGAAATGCAGCATATAGGCTGGAGAAATGTGGCATATGGCATTTGTGGCCAGTGCAGCTTATGTTATACATAGAGAATAGTAGGTTAGTGCCGTGAATGGGAAAAAATATCTGGCAAGGCTCAGGAAACGGGATGGGCGAGGCTCTGCCGAGCACATCCCGTTTCCGTGCCGTGCCAGATATTTTTTCCCATTCACGGCACTAACCTACTATTCTATTTATCCCGTCAACACCTACAAATGGCTGTAAAATGCAAAAATTGTATTGACTGGATATCTAAAATGTTTCACGGCACCGTGTTTCACGGCACATACGCACCGTGTTGACGGGATAATTACATATTCCTGCAGCTTGATAGGTTTCTCAACTATGCTGGGAGTTTCAAAGACTGAGTTGAGTGACAAACACAGCAGACCCTGTTATTGGTCTAGACTTGTCGCAAATACCATAAGCCCCATTTCTCCAGCCACAGCCACAAAAATGTCTTTTGTTGACAGATCATGGCAACTATGTTTAACCCTTAGAATGTCGGAAACAAAAAATAGTCGTCTGCTGTTGTTTCATATTTTGTCTTTTTTTTCTGAATAAAAACATGGTTTGGCAGCACTTTAGAATCATTTCCAACATCTGGGAAATTTTCTGGCAAACTAGACATTCATTCACCATTACCCTACATATTGATTGGCATTAATATACATTTTAAATCGTACATAAATTTAAACTCTTATTTAATTCCTATAAAGAGCAGTGTGTGCCTACTGAGTGGGCATGTACCTTTAATAATTATGAAATGTAGTAAACAATAATTCCAACACAAAAATATTTACACAATTCCCTAACATTTGATTGGCCCGTAGCAAGTCTCTGTCCAAAATTTATATCCCAGTAAACTCCCACTGCCGAACTACTTTTCGTAACCGTGAGGCGCAGTTGAAATAATTCTTATGAAAACGGAAAATAAACACATTTTCTTGATGAATTTATTTCAAATGCTGGAATTATAAGGAATGAATGGCCTTTTTGTGGAATTTATCGGGGATATAAACTTGGAAAAGTCGCGGGAATACTGGACGAAGGCCGGAAGGCCTCGTCCAGTATTCCTGCGACTTTTCCAAGTTTATACCCCGATAAATTCCACAAAAATGCCATTCATTCCTATATTAATTTGTTCCAGTTACCTCGGCCTACATTTGCCCCAGCCTGTGGATCACAAGTCAGGTAAGGCGCAGTGGGATGGCAAATCCGAGACACTCAGCGTCACACTTAGAATGAAGCGGGAATACGACTTCATGAACCTTTGACGGCGGTTGTCTTAAAATGGAGGAAGTAGGCATGAAATGTCGGTGGCAGCTATTGACGAGTATCATAATACTTGTTATTGTATGTCGTCGTGTACGAGGAGAAAATCCGCAATCAGGTTTTCGACCGTTTAAGGTTCAGGTGGACAACCATTGCCCCAACCTCATATCCATTCACAGGAACAGCGCTGAAATTTGGATAAAATGGGACAATAAAACATGTATTTGATGGTGCGGTGAAATGAATCCTATAACACTGTCTGACAGACCAGAATGACCATTGATCTAATGCAAGTGTAAAGTTGCTGGTAAGTTAACCATTAGAATGCGGGAAACGATATTTGTCGTCTGCTGTTGTTTCTTATTTTGTTGTTATTCTAAAAAAAACATGGTTTGGCAGCACTTTAGAATCATTTCCACTGGAAATGATTCTAAAGTGCTGTCAAACCATGTTATTGATAAGAAATATGGAAAATAGAACACAAACAGCAGACGACAAAATTTAATTCAGCAGTGTAAGATCTAAGAGTTGTGGAGATGGCTAAATCCTAACAAAACAACAAGTGAATTTAGTGTCCTTGAACACTTCTTGAATAGGAACATATCATCAAAATTAAAAATTGTCTATCCAAACGACTGCATTTCAGTCTCCCTGTTTTCAATGCTAATCAACATTAGACTACAACAAGTTGTTTTCTATGTTCTGACTGCTCCATGTGGGTGGCAGGTGGGAGCATGTGATGGGTTATACCCCTTGTATGAGTGATATGATTATTCCTAATCCTATTACTTTTAGGGGAAGGGGCCAAGTGACTTTGGTGTGGTATGGACCTGGCAGGTTAATCTAATTTCAGGGCTGAATATTTATTTGGATGTAAATATTTCGTTCTGATTTTGTGGTTTTCCCCCAATGCAGCAGGTTAAAACGGGATCGAACCCGTTTGCCTGGCTTTAAAGGACCTTAGCTATTGATAGGCCGTTAAACACCAATAAACAAACCAAACAAACTGACTACTGCATAGTGTTTGATGGTGATTAACATTTATCATTTACTGGGACTGTGGCTGAGTAGGACAAAAGTTCCATCACCCATCGTCCAAACAATACAGTATGCATTCCGTCCTTGTTGTATAGAATATAAGGTTTGACCATGACCAGCCGTGGGTAAACGTTTGCCGTGGCTCGAGGGAACTGTTTGAGCCCCAAGGCCGTAGGCCTCGGGTTCAAACAGTTCCCGAGCACCACGACAAATGTTTACCCACAACTGGACATGGTCGAACGTAATTGTTACATTTCCGTCGGAAATATCGTGTAATTTGAGCATTGCAGATACTTTTGCTACTTTGATAACGCGTTTCATTGAAACAGCTGATTTACATATACATATTCCGGGGCCGCAGTACACGTCGCGTGATGCAGCCGCATCAATTTCAAAATTTCAGTGCAACCATTGTGAACTAATCTGGGGACGTAATGGTGCGCTTTAGTAACGTCATTAGGCACATACATTACGTAGGTGTTGTCTTTGCCTTGTATACAGTCACTGGCATGGTTAAACAGCACGCGCTGTATGTTTGAACACGACTGTGAGCGGTGTCGAACAACAGCAGCCTTGTAACAATAATTTATTTGTAATTACATGTACTTGCATTCCATATTGTATGTAATTTGTTATTGAGTTGTTTAATGGAATTTCCTACTTTCGATGTTGATATAAATTGTTGTGTGCTAATATTTTATCTGGAGCCACATAGGTCACATGTCGCTTAAACCCCATTTCTCCAGTCAGAGCTACATATCTGTTATTGAGAGTACCTGAGATATTAAACCATGATCTTGCATGATCTCCACAACCGTTAGTTCAATTGACATCAAGCTGAGGGGATAAGCTTCGTTTAACGATGCCATTTCTTATTACATAAGCACTGCAACATACAGTAAAGCTGTGCTGATCACTTTTTTTTTTTTTTTTATCTTATATTTAAGGGTAGGAATTGGCTCGAGGACCTTCCAAACCCGGGCATTTGAACCCAAAAGTGGCAGGCCAATGACCGTTGGCCCATTTGTTTCCGAATTTACTAATATCTGCCATACAGTCGAAATATGTGCATTAAATGAAGGAGGCAATGAGGCGGTTAATTTAACCTAGCTAGTTCATTCTCCTATCGCACGAATCCGGTATGTAAGACCATGAAAAACGCTGAGTGTGAGTGCATGTGATATATGGAGACTCAGCTGTAACAGTGTTATCCTATATAATGATGATATTTGACGATTGGTCAGGGCATAACATATCAGGCTGGGAATGATCGATATTTGGTCATGCAAAGTATGATGTAATATGTTTTCGGGCCCAGCTACTGTCGTTTCGCGGCTTATCGTTATATACGATTTGCTATTATTCGAGTTCAGGTGTGGCGTTTATCTGTTACTATTTGGTTATATGACAATGTGTTTCACATATTCTGAAGACGAAAGAAAAAGAGAAGATAATACATGGCGGTATAGCAATTGCCCATATATTAGTGAGTGGCCCATACCATACCACCGGTCATGGTCCAAAATGTTAAATTTGATTTCAGACGATGCATATTACAGTCAATAATGTTTAATAAGAGTAATGCGGGCGGCCAATTCCGGTCTATTCTGCATTACTCCGTGAGATGAATGGTGGGGAAACCGGAGTACCCGGGGAAGGCTGATCACCTAATGTGTTTACAGCAATCTCATTTACATATTTATTACATTACTGTCTGTTTCACAAAACCTGCCCAAATTTTACAGCCATATAAACAATGCAAACACAATATTGTTTTCGATAATACATGTATTACATTTTATCAAAATTTAATAATGAGCCTTCTTTTTATTTCGTGAAATTTGTTCAAATACTGATTTTATTATGAAAACTGAGTTCTCTATGGTAATATAACATGGCAAAAAAAGATGTGGAGAAGAACCTGGAGCAGGAGTCGAAAAATGAAACATTTTGGAAATTGATTCTGAAATGTAGCTAGATAGCTTGGAAATGATCTAACTAAAAAAACAAAAGTTACATTTTGAAAATCGGTCCGCTATTTCTGAAATTAGAAAAATGTCCCCATGTTAAATTTCGCAATAAAATCAATATTGGACCAAATATCATGAAATAAAAAGTAGGCTCATTCTTAAGTTTTGCTATTATTTAATATTATCGAAAAATATATTGTTTTTGCATTGTTTATATAGCCGTAAAATTTGGGCAGGTTTCGTGAAACAGACAGTAGTGTGTTATGCTTTTTATTTAATACACTGTATTATTCAGAGTTATTTATGCTGCAAAAGACCATTTTATGCAAGAAAACGTGTTGCAAACCTTACCTTATCTCTCTTTCACCACATGAACGATTGAATACATATTTTCTGAAGTCCTGAAATGGCTTGGCAAGTATTAAATCGAATAGAGTTACAAATTGAAATCACATTCCATCCATATTTATTTATTTTCATGAAAATTAATGTTTTAAATTATATTGTAATATACAATGTATATGTACATATATGTTTTTAAAATAACATGCATTTAACAGCGTGTTTTGTTTTGTTATTCCTGCTATTTACACGTGAACCAGATTGACATCTACTACCTACTGTGACATGAGAAACATGACATAGCATTTGTGGTGAGTCTAGTTCCTGAACAGCTGGCAGGCTTGTGTATAGAAACAAAACTGCTACCTCACTGCGATATTCTCCACTAGATAACATATCGTAGGCGAATTATTGTAGCTAGCTTGTGTAGTGTCATCTTTACTGTTTGTTAGAAGAATTATGGGTGCTTAACTGAATGGCGAACAGTGCAAACCCTGATCAGACTACGCGGATGAAACCTTAAGCCAAGGTCCCGTTATATGACCTTGGCTGTTGCAGGGATGTCAATTCCATTCAGTAGGCGGTTGGTCGGGAGCAAGTGAAGGGTAAACTTACAGTGGGGTCTGCGTGTAAGTGCACACACGAACGAACACGACAGGTTGGTTCCAACCTGTCGTGTTCGTTCGTGTGTGCACTTACACGCTGACCCCACTGTAACGACGGGTTGAATCCAGCTATCCCAATGTAGTCTATTTTTGGTTTCCTTGTTACTTGAGAGTTTAAACTCGTTATACCCATCATAAAAGTAGTATGATTAGTACTAATTGTATTATTTTCAGTAAGTAGAGCTATGTGACTGGTGTGGTGAGGACCTGGCACCGGGTCAGGTTATTCTAATTTCAGGGCTGAATATATATTATTTCTGTAAATAATTTCAGTTCTGATTTTGGGATCACAGCGGGTGAAATATGGGATACAAACCTGTTAACCCGACCTAAAATGAGCTTATCTGTTGACAGACCGTTGAACACCATTACATAAATATATTCACTTTCACTGTTTTATTTCTACCAAGAACTTTAGATCTTATTGAATTGATTGACTGCTAGTATAGGGGATTAAATGTTACACTAGGCAAACACAACACAAAATAAGCCTCTTTTTGCCGTGGTGGGTCACGTGTTTCTTACAAACATAAGGCGCAATTTTCCCCCAGTTAGCCCTATAATTTATGCATAATGAAAGAACAAAGAAACACCATGTGACGCTTTGTCAATGTTGTCAATATCTTGGTCTGGTGCCAAATGCTGTCACATGGGTATTAGTAAAACATACACGCGTGACTGTGAATGGAGAAATCTGGCTTATGACATTATGATTTGTTGCTTATACATCAGCCTAGTGAGGAGCTACGCTGTTTGTTAGAATTGGAAACAGTGTAGACCCTGATCTGGCTATTCTGATTACCTAGGCTGGTCTGGATCTGTACTGGTTTCACATGTAATAAGCCACGTTTCTCTACGAACATGCCTACATAAATTGGCAATGATAATTGACCAGTGTAGATCCTGATCAGACTGCACATTCATGAGCGGATAGTTGATAAGGAGCTATGTTGGTTAGAAATGAAATAAGGCCGGTTTTGTCATATGTCACTGGAGAAAAGGGATTATGGCATGTGTTCCCAGTCTAGTTCATGACTACACCCATGGAGTCAAATTATGACCTGTTATGTTTGTCAGATGAACCATTGGTGTTTCAGTTACTGAATGGCGAACAGTGCAGACCCTGACCAGACTGCGCGGATGCGCAGGCTGATCTGGGTCTGCACTGGTCACAAATACCATAAACCCCATTTCTCATTTCACAGCCCATACAATGGCCAAAATCGATTGGTGACTAATTGATTTGTTTGCACCAAGTCATAATTATGTTTATTGAAAGTTCCGTGTTTGGTACCCTAACATTGGTTTAACAAAAATACGCAGACGACATTACTTCGGGAAGCTTGAATAGAAGATATGCCGTGAAACTGTGCTAATAGTGGGAAAATAATCTAAAAAGGTGATCAATAAACATGATAGATATAATACACTGTATAGGTCACGTGTGGAACGTAACAATTGACGATTTGATTTAGTGGATTGTTTTAATTGTAACTTCCGGGTCGTTTGCCAAATGAGCATCTGTTTATACATAGTGGAACATTAGTGCACGAGACACTAATCTCATCTGGACGCTGGTGGATACTATTAATGTGGTAATTGGTGTATGCATTTGTTTCGATATTACTTGTGTTGATGTTTGTATAGACACTATATGCCTCTTATGACTTGAAGCATTCTGTATTGAGCCAGAGACATACAGGCATTGACTGAGCAGATTCCCTGATATATATGTGTACACAGGGACATATTACAGAGAGATGGGAAGCTCGTTATGTGCATGCATTTAATGGTTATAATTAAGAAATGTTAAGTTGAATTTCTGGTGATACAGTGACATAGCCTGTGTGATAGTACTATTCTATGGTGGGAGTTCTACTGCGTGGTATTCACGGCGACGGATTTACAAGCACTCAATACGAGGTTTTCGTACTAAGGCCGGAAAGATACAGCATAAATATGGCGGAGAAGGGGTATTCAAAAAGAAAGGACTCGTGGATTTGTCCGATCTGTCTGGATGTGTTTACCCGCCCTCGCTCCCTACCGTGTCTGCACACCTTTTGTACCAACTGTCTTCGAGGTCACATCATGAACGTCGGGAGCCAATCGCTGCTCTCGCTATTTAACTGCCCCGTGTGCCGGGCTCAAGCCAAACCGCCAAGGCCATTCACGGCTCGGGAAACCTGGGCAGAGCAATTCCCGATCAACCATTGGCTGGTGTCGATGATGGATGAAGAACAATTGTCGGATGACCTTGAAATTCATGAAACGAAGAATGGTTGTGATGTTCATCCGGATTTAACCATTAAATTATTCTGTCTTGATCACCAGGCGCTTTGTTGCCCAATGTGTGTCGCAACCGATCATCGACGTTGTGACGAAGTTTGGGAAATTACGGAAATTCTCGATGATTGGAACGTTGTCAAGGAGACCGATGTTGTCCAGAGGACGCTGACTGTGACTAAGAATTACGTTCATGAACTGAAAAAGGCGAGACATGAGCAGAAACTAGCCGCGTTGGGAAACAAAGCTGCAATTATTCGGAAAATAGTCGATGAAAAAGAAAAACTTGTTAGGCATTTCGATAAACTATCAGATGTTTTATTTGAATCGGTTGAGACAAAATATAGTGAAATAAACAAATGTATCCAGGATGATCTCAATAGTTGTGTAGACACTGATAAAATCGTCGATGAATCAAATGCGCTTATTGCTAAAATAGAACCGGACCCTTCCGCGAAGGTAAATGCTTTTATTCTCATATCACAGGTGCAGTCAAAATGTAGAAATATGGTCGAGACCATTTGCAAAACTAAAATAACTGTCGAAAATGAAACAGCCATCGACTGCTGCATCAACGAGAAAGTCTTGAATATAGAAACGTTAGTACCGTCGTTTGGAGAGCTAGTGAATGTACACGGGGAGGGGGCGGAGCTAGAAACTGACCTTGATGCAACTGTTACCAGGGGTGACTCACTAAGTCTATCCATGGAAACAACAGAACCTATCAGAGATATCGGGATTCCAGGCGATGACGATGATGAAGATGGGAGTTTTGAAATAGTTAACACTGCAGATGTGGAATCTGACTCCGTTTGGTATCTACATGATACACAGGAGCTGGAGCCACGTGGTAGTGCTTTATCTGGTGATAATGCACTGAACGCTGGGTCTCATTTTCAATTATCAGCGAATGCCCAATTGCAACTTGTGAAAGTTCAAATTGTCGTGACAACTGTCGATGAGAACCCGTGTTGGGTTACGTCTGCTTGTATCATGCAAAACAACTGTATGATCGTCTGCGACCGCAAGAATACAAACTTGAAATTATTTAAAGCTGGTAGACTACTGTGTGAAGATCTGAACAGTAGTTCCCCATGGTGTGTCGCCAGGGTAACCGGAACGTTAGTGGCAATAACATACCCACAGGAATCACTAGTGAGACTATTCGACTTGCGAATTAGCGATTTCTTCATTAAACTCTCCTCAACATTTCCTGTTCTGGGATCGGTTATGAAATCGGAAAGGTCATTTCCGGTTTATGCGCCATGTTTTGGGATTACTTGTTTACGCGGAGTGTTGATAATCACTTGTGAAGAGTGCCTGAAAGTGTTCTCATTGAAGGGGAAACTGCTCCAAATGATTTCGAAAGATTCATCTGAACAGGCGTTATTCACACGAGCAACTTTCATCACTGTCGATGACGTTCGATCAACGTGTTACGTCAGTGACGAAGGCAAGAATTCTGTGATGTCATTTGGTATGACATACAAAACACTGATACCCCTACCACAATTTGTGTACACGCATACCGATCTGAAGTGTCCACAAGGACTAGCAGTTGATGCAATGAGTGATATTTTCATCTGCGGTTTCGGTTCGATGAACATCCACCAAATTAGCAAAGAGGGACAACTGCGACGTGTCATAACAACGACAACAAACCGACCGTGGAACGTTGCAATGAGTCCCAGCAGACGGTTGCTATGCTTCTCGTGTTACCCCGAAAACGAGCAATGTAAATGTGTTTACTTCTACGAACAAACTGGGTCCTGAGGGCAAAAAGATGTACAAACTGCATGGACTGTCGAAGCGGTCGTGATTGTTTCTTGCACTTCCGAAAGAAACAATCATCATTGTGTCTGATTTACAAAAACCTGTCTTAATTATAAACGCCTTGCAGCATTTGCAACAAGTCTATATGTGGCTGTGACTGACTGGAGAAAAGGGGAGTATTGGTTTGCGACCAATGTAGATCCAGATCAGCCTGTGCATCAGCCTGTTATCAGGATCTGTTCTGTTCGCCATTCCATCAATGATTCACTTGTCAGACTTCTAAAAAGAAATATAGATCGTTATCAGGCTAAGCAAGCGTGCTCTTTGATGAGAAGCTACACTGATCACAAATCCCATTCCCATAAGACCCATATCTCCAGTCACATCCACATAGGATAAGCATTGTACATTCCCTCAATGAAATTAGAACTGTAACTCGTTTTACTCATGGTTATCATGCTGTTCAAATGACTACTGATGCTAGTATATGGTGAACAGCGCACACCGTGATCATACTGCGCGGCTGCGCAGGCTGATCAGGGTATACGCTGTTCGCAAACCTCATCATGTAAATGTTGTCAATTGCGTAACAATAGATGGTCTTACAAGTTAACGAACTTCACGAAAATCACGATTAACTTCCATTGCATTGGCGTTAGAATTGGTGGAATTTGTCGGTTTGACGTCATGTTGCCAAGTTAAACTAAGCAGCATGACGTCAAACCGACAAAATCTAACGACGATGACGTGCCCCGTGCAGGCACCGGGGCGGGATCAACTGATCCTGAGAATAGTGCTGCAGTAGCCATTGCTTGTCGTAAAAGGCGACTAAACTGGCTTAACGATTGGGTTCATACTTTCCGGAACCCACTATACCGGATTTGGCCCTCATGTGCATTTTTGGCTTTCTTGTATGTGAGAGTTGAGTCGGGCTATGCCCCATATATAAAAGTAAGATTAGCGCTAATCCTATTACTTTTAGGGGATGGGATAAATGATGCTGGTGTGGCGAGGGCCTGGCACCAGATCAGGTTGTTCTAATTTCAGGACTGAATATATATTTTGATTGTAAATATTGAGTTCTGAAGTTGGGATTTACCCCCCTTGGACAGGTGGATACGGGACTCGACCCCGTTGACCCGTCTGCGTGTAGACTCCCTGAGGCTTGTACCTCTATGTCAGAAAAGCGGACGTTAAACCCTATTCACTCACTCACTCACTAACGACGATGACGTCCCGGAAGTAGTTCTAAAGGCAGTTACTCATGATTATCCAAGTTCGATAACCCATTTATAAAACTGGTCTACATACACAACGTATGCGTGTAAATATAACATCTGCCAACAACTAGCTGTTATTTGATCTCATTGTGCGGAGCCCCGCAGGGGACGTGGCATTTTTTTATCATTAATTCGTTGCCACGAAATAACAATTCGTTCCCTCAATTTAACAATTCGTTCCCACGAATTAACAATTCGTTCCCTCAATTTAACAATTCGTTCCCACGGGAACGAATTGTTAATTCGTGGGAACGAATTGTTATATCGTGGGAACGAATTAACAATTCGTTCCCTCAATTTAACAATTCGTTCCCACGGGAACGAATTGTTAATTCGTGGGAACGAATTGTTATATCGTGGGAACGAATTGTTAATTCGAGGAAAGAATTGTTAAATTGAGGGAACGAATTGTTATATCGTGGGAACGAACTGTTAATTCGAGGGAACGAATTATTAACTTGAGGGAACGAATTGTTATATCGTGGGAACGAATTGTTAATTCGAGGGGACGAAGTATTAAATTGAGGGAACGAATTGTTATTTTGTGGGAACGAATGAATAAAAAAAAGCCATGTCCCCTGCGGCTCCGTATCATTGTCCTATTCCATATAGTATTGCAAGTCCACACTGGCGCACTATTGTCTGTCATGTAACATATATTCACCAGAGTCTCGAAATACACAAGGCGATAATGCAGTACGCATATACGTCATATAATTATTGATCACATGTGTATAAATCTCTTTTCAAATCACCATCGAAGATAATGGGAGGAATATTGTAATTATTATTATTATTATCATTATTAAAGAATACCATGGTTTGTTAATTTAATCTTCGACCATTTGCCTCTTTGACCTTTCACATAATAAGCGGAAATTCTCCTTCAAGTTGATGATATATATTCTGTACTTTCATTCCACCGCTTTCATGTGAGTATGTTGTTTCTTAATCATTCTAGAACTCTGGTAGCACTTTATACTCAAAATATTTCTTCACATATTTCACTTGCTGTATCATCCAAGGCCCGTACGGCTCCACCTTATGTTCTGGCCCCTCGCCCGTGGTCTTCGACATGAAGTTCACCCCAATGTCTCCGTCGTATGAAGGCTCCAGGAAGAAGGGTACCGAATACCGGTCCACGCCGATATCTAGCACTCGATGTTTGGTTGCCCGGAAACGACCACCCATCAGTCGCGAAAACACGTCACCGATATTCATGACGAGGCTCTTTGGTCGCGGTTCTAACGCTGCCCATGTGTCGTCTGCTGTTAGCACTTCAAGCCCGCTTTGGTGGAACGTTATTAAAAGTGTCAGGAAGTTGGAATCCGTATGACACGGCGTTGTAACTACTTTCCCGTCTTCGATTTTAGCGTTTTCCGGCGGAGCACCCACCCATGGCGGATAATGTTGCATGCGAAAAGTAGTGCACGGCTTGTCGGCGAAGATCTCGTCAAACGAGTTCTCGTCGATGCCGAGACCTATGGCGGCGAGACGGATTATTTCCAGCGCGATATCATGAAACGACTCGTAACTACTCGTCAGTAATTCTTTAAACGGAAACGTTCCATCTTCCTTCGGCCAAACGGATGGCTCGTAAAACCAATTCCCAGGTTTGACGGTCGGGTCATTAGGGTCGATATCCCGCCCAAATTCAAATCCTTCCTTTCGGCTTGGCTCCGTTTCGACAATCGGGAAATACCCTCTATAGACATTCGGGTTATCGGCGTTCCAGTGTTTTCGCAATAACCCCTTTTTCACCTCACACGGTTTGGCAAAGAACCATTTGCAAGCTTCTAGAAGTGTATCAAAATCCAAGCCGGGGACGTTGTCTATGAAGAGAAAACCGACATTTTCCAACGCGTCGACAACTTGTTTTGCCACTTCATCTCTGTGGGTTTTAGCCCTAGCCAGATCAATGACGGGCAGTTGAAATGTAGGAGTGCACATCGCTCTTGGGTCTGAAATGAACATATCAATGGTACCAGGCTAGTTTCTTTTTTTACTTCAAGTTTATCAGGCTTGGCGAGGCGTTGGAATTTCGTTGCAATCTCGAACTTTCTGCCCAGTCACCCGTTTGATACACAGTATAATATGGCTTCGTAACCCTTTAAAACCTAAATAACTGGAATTGACTTCTGACAGGGACAATCTTCCGACTAATCCATTTGTTGACAAAATTATTTTCAGACCTGTCTATTTATAATAAGGTGTGTTTTATTAATATAAAAAGTACTTGCACTTGCAAAAAGTGCAGATCCTGATGAGACGGCTCGTTACGAGACGGCTCATCTGGATCTGAACTGTTTGCTTTATATTGTATTGGAAGGATTAACGTTACATGTATTACATCCGTCACTTACGTGTTTTATTGCATAATGTTTTATTGTGCGCTCGCAGTGTATTAACACAGTGTAATAAACATCATAATATGCGTACACTAGTGTAATAAATATGCAAAATAGCTTGTTGTAGAAAACAGATTTGGTAACCAGTAAAGTTTCAATGTATGATGATGTGCTTATGTAATAAATTTAATCTAAAATGTGTTGTGATTTAATATGGTATTTATTAAACTCGTTGACCGATTTCATAAGAAACTCGGCATAGCCTCGTTTCTTACGAAATCAGTAAACACGTTTAATAAATGTCATAGTAAATCATCACGCATGTAAGATCCTCTATTTACGGAGCCCCGCAGGGGACGTAGAATTCTTTTTTTTTTATGAATTCGTTCCCACGAAATAACAATTCGTTCCCACGAAATAACAATTCATTCCTTCAATTTAACAATTCGTTCCCACGTAAGAACGAATTGTTAATTGAGGGAACGAATTGTCATTTCGTGGGAACGAATTGTTAATTCGAGCGAACGAATTGTTATATCGTGGAACGATTGGTTAATTCGTGGGAACGAATTGTTAAATTTAGGGAACGAATTGTTATTTCGTGGGAACGAATTAATAATAAAAAAATCCATGTCCCCTGCGGGGCTCCGTAACTATTTACTAAAAACGAGCATATAAAAGGTTTAAACATATACTAACCTCTGACTTGCTTTGAAGTTCCTATACAATGTGCCCTTCTAGTATTACTTACACACGTTACACGTATATCGGTCAAATCGAGTGCAATATATGGGTCGCCAGCTGACAAAATGGACCATATGGAGTATAGCCCAAGGTCAGCCTGCGCAGTGTAACACCTAGCGTTCGTTCGTTCGTCCGCATGTACGATCGATAATCCACTCGCTAAATCTCGCGGATTATCTCCTTGTACATGCGGATGAATCGTGATCTAAATGTGGCTTATTCATACTGATTGCTTGTGGAAAATGATCAGGATATACACTTGTTGGAAATATCGTATGTCACATATATGAGACACGACATGCGATGTTGTACATTCGGACATCAAATACGTTTACAAAATTTACAATATTTTTCATAAATAAAGTCAAAAGTTGACAAGACTTCCAGAGTGTACTCTGAAATTATTGTCAACTTTTGAAGCCATTTACGGAATATAAATTTTGTAAACGTATTTCATAAAATTACGCAGAGGTCCCAAGTTACAAAATCATGCCACATATGTGGCTGTGACTGGAGAAATGGGGCGTATGAGATTTCTGACCAGTGTAACTCCTGATCAAATAGCACACTCATGTAGCCTGATACCGATCAATGTTGCGTGTTAGAAGACAAACAGGTGTTCCTTTGATGGAATGGCGACCAGTGCGGATCCTGATCATGCACCGGCTGATCTGAACCTGCACTGGTTGCAAAACCCATAAACCCCATTTCTCCAGTCACAACCACATATCGATGGTCTAGTAACATAAGGTCGTAAGTGCTATGCTAAAGCATAGCACTTACGACCTTATGTTACTAGACCATCGATATGAAAAACTCTGTTCTGAGACCGAGTTCCGTCATTTTCGATATCGATTACCTTACGGTTTAGTCCGTTAATATTTAACAGGTACGTCAGATTGAAACAGGAATACCATCCTACATGTATACGGAGAGATTGATTGAGTTTGGGTTTTACATCCGTTCAACAACAAGGGCATACACACACAGTGATAAATACATGGAGGGTGGAGACTACCGGACGTTCAGTAATGAATTACAATAACGTTCAGTCAGTTTCCTGATCCGGTGCCAAGCACCATTGCTACACAGGGCCAATTGATACCAGGCTCGAATCCCAGTAAGAGTAGGGCCTCGCCATGGGTTGCAGTTGTGTTTAATATGCACATATTATAGTCCCTGGCAATCTAACAAGACTGGTGGAAAACGCATGCAAATATTCCATGTCCGTCACGAGTTATAGAGGTTTTAATGTGTGCATATTTTATGTAAATGAGATGTGACATCAATTTATAAGTTATTTTAAATAATGTAAATTAAGATATGTTTTCCATTAAAATCCATATAACGTTGAATAAACGTGTATTTTTTTCTTTGAAACGTGTATTTCTGTATACAAGATCAGTATATGAAATTAATTAAGACAGAATGTTAAACATAAAATTATTATAAATAGTAGTTATGTGTCATCTGTGACGTCACAGTAAATGCTGCCTAATTTGACAGGGATTGAATATTTGCATGCGATTTCACCAGTTAGATTTGCAAGGACTATAATGTGCATATTAAACAAAATCAACATCCAATATGCCTTTTAAGATATGCACTTATATACAGAATGTTAAACATAAACTTATTATAAATAGTAGTTATGTGTCATCTGTGACGTCACATTGAGTGCTGCATAATCCAAGCTAAGTTAAAGTTAAAACCAACATAACTTTTGAGAGAGATGGGATATTTGCATGCGATTTCACCAGCTAGATTTGCAAGGAATATAATGTGCATATTAAACACAATTAACATCCCAGAGGCCTTTCAAGATATGCACTTACTAGTTTACAAAAATAATCGTCCTTGAATACAGAGATGGGACATAAAATCGCATATGCTGTCTATTTCACTGACACACTTTCTGATCCAGTTTACACCGTCACATTAAAACTGTTGAAAGTTCGTGTGAAACTACATCTAAATAGGGAAATGTCAAATTGACTTACGCTAAACTTACAATCACATATCTCTACATGATCGCTAACAGTACAATAAACTCAACAGGGTAACATGACCAGATAGAACCGATCTCACGCACAGATGGAAGACTCAGACATGTGACACAAAAAAATGCCCATTACAAAAAATCTTACGGAAAAAATGATTGACTGTCAGATTGGGGTTTAGTCCGTTAATATTTAACAGGTACGTCAGATTGAAACAGGAATACCATCCTACATGTATATGGGGAGATTGGTTGAGTTTGTGTTTTACATCCGTTCAACAACAAGGGCATACACATGCAGTACTAAATATATGGAGGCGGCGACTACCGGACGTTCAGCACTGAATTACATCAATGTTCAGTCAGTTTCCTGATCCGGTGCCAAGCACCATTGCTACACCGGATCAATTGATCCCAGGCGCGAATCCCAGTAAGAGTAGGGCATCGCCATGATGGATTGCAGTTGTGTTTAATATGCACATTATAGTCCCTGCCAATCTAACAAGACTCGTGGAAAACGCATGCAAATATTTCATGTCCGTCACGAGTCATAGGGGTTTTAATGTGTGCATATTTTATGTAAATGAGATGTGACATAAATTTATAAGTTCTTTTAAATAATGTAAATTACGATATGTTTTCCATTAAAATCCATGTTATTTTGAATAAACGTGTATTTTTTTATTTTAAATGTGTATTTCTGTATAGAAGATCAGTATATGAAATTAATTAAGACAGAATGTTAAACATAAAGTTATTATAAATAGTAGTTATGTGTCATCTGTGACGTCACAATGAGTGCTGCATAATCCAAGCTAAGTTAAAGTTAAAACCAACATAACTTTTGAGAGAGATGGGATATTTGCATGCGATTTCACCAGCTAGATTTGCAAGGAATATAATGTGCATATTAAACACAATTAACATCCCAGAGGCCTTTCAAGATATGCACTTACTAGTTTACAAAAAGAATCGTCCTTCAATACAGAGAGTAGGACATACACTCTCATATGCTGTCTATTTCACTGACACACTTTCTGATCCAGTTTACACCGTCACATTAAAACTGTTGAAACTACATCTAAATACCATAGTATGGAAGCCCTGGAGGGACTTCCGACTTCTTTACTTCCGACTTCCGACTTCATTACTTCCGACTTCTAACTTCATCACTTCTGACTTCATTACTTCCGACTTCATTACTTCTGACTTCCGACTCCATCACTTCTGACTTCATCACTTCCGACTTCATTACTTCCGACTTCCGACTTCATTACTTCCAAGTCAGAAGTGATGAAGTCGGAAGTAATGAAGTCAGAAGTGATGAAGTCGGAAGTAATGAAGTCTGAAGAGTAATGAATAAGTCGGAAGTAATGAAGTAATGAAGTCGGAAGTAAGAAGTAATCGGAGAGTCGGAAGTAATGAAGTAATGAAGTCGGAAGTCGGAAGTAATGAAGTAATGAAGTCGGAAGTCGGAAGTAATGAAGTGGAAGTCGGAAGTAAGAAGTAATGAAGTCGGAAGTCGGAAGTAATGAAGTCGGAAGTAATGAAGTCAGAAGTGATGAAGTCGGAAGTAATGAAGTAATGAAGTGATGAAGTCTGAAGTAATGAAGTCGGAAGTGATGAAGTCGGAAGTAATGAAGTCGGAAGTCAGAAGTAATGAAGTCGGAAGTAATGAAGTCAGAAGTGATGAAGTCGGAAGTCGGAAGTAAAGAAGTCGGAAGTCCCTCCAGGGCTTCCATATAGGGAAATGTCAAATTGACTTGCGCTAAACGTACAATCACATATCTCTACGGAAGCCCATTAGGGCCACTTCACTTTTTTTTTTATCTTTTCTTGAATTTTCGAGATCTTTTCTTGAATTTTCAAGATACTTGCTCGAATTTTTGAATTTTCGAGATCTTTTCTTGAATTTTCAAGATGTTTTCTTGAATTTTCAAGATGTTTTCTTGAATTTTCAAGTTCTTTTCTTGAATTTTCAAGATCTGTTTTCTTGAATTTTCAAGTTCTTTTCTTGAATTGAAGAAAAGATCTTGAAAATTCAAGAAAACATCTTAAATAAATGGAAATTAAAAAAAAGTGAAGTGGCCCTAATGGGCTTCCGTATATCTCTACATGATCGGTAACAGTACAATAAACTCAACAGGGAAACATGACCAGATAGAACCGATCTAACGCACAGATGGAAGACTCAGACCTGTGATACAAAAAAATGCCCATTACAAAAATGGATTTTTTGTAATGACAAAGAAAATTGCCCATTACAAAAAATCCATTACCCACCCACTTGGTATAATACAGTACTATCTTCCTTTTGCAATGGGCATTTTGTTGTGTAACAGGTCCGAGTCTTCCACATGTGACGTGACCTAACGCTGGTGACATACATGACTATTGATTTTGGGCACTGTTTCACATGACACAATAGTAAATCCCCATACCTGTGCATAGGCTGTTATCACGCATCTGAGGGTTGCAGTTGTCATGTTCATTTTGTACCTAAATAACATATGCGATATTTATATGAAATACATTTGCAGAAACTGTGACAGTTTCCGTAAATGACGTCGAAAGATGACGAAATTTCGTCATCTTCCGACGTCATTTACTGAAACTATCACAGTTTCTGCAAATGTATTTCATATAAATGCGGATGCACAGGCTGATCTGGATCTACACTGGTCGCAAAACCCACAAGCCCCATTGCTCTAGTCACAGCCACATATCAACCTACAATTGATTATGGAATTTAAATAACCACTCCTCAATCGGCAGTTCTTCTAAGTGTTTGGAATTAATCCCAGATAGCACTTACTGTCTATGTATGTGAATTATTAGAAATTATAAAAATAAAGGTTTAACTTTATTATTTTTACACCGATTACAAACAAGTGCGAGAGCACTAATACAAACGCTTTCGTTGGCACAGACGGGGGTATAAGGTCGGTCCTTAATGTGGGAGGAAACCCGAGTACCACCATGCCACTTCACATACTGCCGTGGCTGATGTTTGAACCCAGGGCCTAATTTTGTTGGGTTTGACTGTCATTTATCTGCGATGATAGTGTGTGTTCATGATCGCAAAACACACAAGAATGTGTAGTTGTCATATGCATGATTTACAGTGGAACCAGACACCAATAGAATTTAAGTACGTATTCTTTTATAGAGTCCTTATTACGTAACGGATTTTGATGAAATATGGCGCATCAAACGCGTCTTGTTAAGCTGAATTTGGTGGTCTCTGTATTTTCGCCCAAGTTCTGTCGTTTTTGCGAATAATCGATGTCCGTGTCTCCGACACGGCAATCGATTCTTCGCAAAAACGACATAAGTCTGTGCCAAACTCCATAGACCACCAAATGCAGCTCATGAAGACGCTTTTGCTGCGTCATATTTCATCAAAATCCGTTGCATATTAAGGAAAATATCAAATAATACTTACTTTGTGTGGGCAACATTGTTGTTGTTGTAAGCACGTGATCATGCACCTTGACACTAGTGTGTTATGCTTTTAATACACTGTGTTATTGAGAGTTATTTACGCTGCAAAAGACCATTTTATGCAAGAGAGCCTACTACAAACCTTACCTTATCTCTGTTTCACTACCTGAACGATTGAAAACATATTTGTCTCACAGGTGGAAGACTCGGACCTATGACACCAAAAAAATGCCTATTAAAAAAAATCCCATTACCCCACCCACCTGGTCTCGTACAGTACATAACGTTAATTCAAGGTGGGTATAAATAGCGCTATTATAGAAAGAGCCCTCTTTTTTCCGGCTCGCACAAACACAATAAACATCGATTAAATGTATGAAATATGTCTCTGGCAATCGATAAAGGTATTAGGTGTGTGAATATACTCACTTCAAATCGCTGTTTCAAGTATTTATTGAGTTATTCGCATTTTGATTACCCCATCCAAAGCGAAAGTTGCGTGTACGAAAGAATCTCACACAGAATCGGAGGCCGTCCGGCTGGATTATCGGTCATATTTGGCCGATAGCTGATCGCCAGCTCAAACTAAAGTCGTGCACCATGATCATATACATTAGAGACTCCAACCATACAAAGTTCGTCCAATTGTGATCGTTCGCCGATCTAAAAAACACTTTTTTCTATAATTTCGTTCATTATCTGGAACTGGGTCAATGCACTATCTTCCATAATACAACCACCGAAGCGTCTATGTAAGAACATCTCTGATTGGTTAAACCTAAAAATAGACGCGAGGACTTTCCCTTTTCAGGGTTTCCGGAAGACATAATCTGATATTACGCGAATCATGAAAGAAAGTCAATAAAATTAGAAAAAAGTGTTTTTTAGATCGGCGAAAGATCACAATAGCGCTATTTATACCCACCTTGAATTAACGTTATGTACTGTACGAGATCAAGTGGGTGGGGTAATGGGATTTTTTTTAATAGGCATTTTTTTGGTGTCATAGGTCCGAGTCTTCCACCTGTGATTTGTCTTGGCAAGCATGAAAGCTAATAGAGTTGTGAAATATCATTCCATCCATATTTATTTATTTATTTTCATGAAAATTAATGTTTTAGATTATATTGTACTATACAATGTATATGTACATGTGTGTTTTTCAAATAACTGATTTCACGGCGTGTTTTGTTACTATTCCTGTGATTTTCACACGCACCAGTAGCCTATTCACCAACATTGCAAAGTATACTTTTCTAGCAAAGTATACTTTGAGGGAGTAATCATTTATTTTTCCTGACTGCATATATTTGATGATTAAAAGCATGCAGAATTATTATACTGAATTGATTACATTATCACAGCCACAATGGCTGTGATAATGTAATAAATTCAGCATAATAAAAATTAATAAATTTATCCTAAAATTGAAAATTTCTCCCTCAAAGTATAATTTGCTAGAAAAGTATACTTTGCAATGTTCGTGAAATAGGCTACAGGTCTGTGACTGGGGAAATGGGACTTCTAGAATTAGTTACGGCCTGTCTATATCCTAAATAGATGGCATGCTTGTGTAGTGTAATCTTTAATATTTGTGAAAAGAATCATGAGTACTTAACAGAATGACAAAATGTGCAAACCCGATCAGACACTGCGGATGACACTTTAAACCATGCAGTATATGACCTTACTAACTGGAGAGTTGAATCCGGTTATACCCATTATAAAATAAGTAATACTAGTACTAATCACATTACATTTATGTAGTAGGGCTAAGTGACTAGTCTGGTGAAAACCTGGCACCAGGTCTGGTTATTGTATCCCCCGGACTCCGTCGGGGGATACTATGGATTTGACAGCGCACCGCGTCCGCGTCCGCGTCCGCGTCCGCGTCCGCGTCCGCGTCCGCGTCTGCCGCAGACACTTCTTGTCCGGAGCATAACTCGAACACCCTTTGGAATATTTTCATGAAACTTCACACATGCATAGACCACGACCCGAAGGTGTGTCGCGCATAAGAATGACAACTCTTGCATAGCTAATTTTTGAGTTATCTCCCTTTTTTGTTTCTCGCACTGATTTCGTGTCCGGAGCATAACTCCACCACCCTTTCGAATATTTTCATGAAACTTCACACATGCATAGACCACGACCCGAAGGTGTGTCGCGCATAAGAATGACAACTCTTGCATAGCTAATTTTTTAGTTATCTCCCTTTTTTGTTTCGCGCACTGATTGACCATAACTCGACCACCCTTTGGAATATTTTTATGAAACTTAACACATTCAATTAGACCACGAACCGAAGGTGTGTCGTGCACAAGAATGACAACTCTTGCATAGCTAATTTTTTAGTTATCTCCCTTTTTTGTTTTCGCTCACTGATTTCCTGTCCGGAGCATAACTCGACCACCCTTTGGAATATTTTCATGAAACTTCACACATGCATAGACCACGACCGGAGGTGTGTCGCGCACAAGAATGACAACTCTTGCGTAGCTAATTTTTCAGTTATCTCCCTTTTTTGTTTTGCGCACTCTACAAACTGGACAATAATGCATGAAGACCTGTTTTCTCGTCTGCTCTGTACACCTTTTCTCGTGTGATCTGTACACCTTACCTGTAGAGAGAACAATAGAAACTGGGAGAACCATGTGCTTGCATGGGCTAGCATGTGCAGATGTCCAGTGCTTGACCACTGTTGACCAGCTAATTTATACAGGTAAATTACTACATTGGGTACTGTGTTGAAAATATTGTGGCATTATGTGGACCTGTGCAGATATATGTATACTGAGCAAAACTAGAAACGTCCCTCCATGTTTAAGGAAAGATTCATCAAAAACCAAAAGGGTTACTTTTAAAAATCAAAATGGAAAAACAAGTTCATTCATTTCTGTATCAAAGCCAATAAATTGCATTTGGATATCTTGTTAAATATTCGAGAGATAACCGGCCAAGGGCGGTAGGGGTCAAAATCAAAAATCACAAAAACTCAGAAATGTGTTACTTAATGTTTAGAGATGGAATTTCAATAAGTAATGTGGCAAATTCAGTAAATCTCGTTAGTACCGAGTGTGGCCACCATTTGCATGAATGCATGCAATGATCCTACGCCGCATCGACGTGACGTAACGCAATACCAGTACGTTGGGCAAATTCCTCCATTCCCGTTGTAACGCCCGTGTAAGATCGCGAACATTGTCAATCTGATGGTTAGCTCGTGCTTTGCGGCCCAGCTCATCCCATATGTGCTCAATGGAATTGAGATCCGGGGAGACCGCGGGCCATGGCATGACGTCGACGTTGTTTTGCTGTAAGTATTGAGTGGTGACCCTGGCTACGTGAGGGCGGGCATTGTCGTGCATCAATGTCACACCAGGACCATGCTGACGGATAAATGGTAAGGCATGTGCATTTAGCACATCTGCAACATAACGTTGTGCATTGATGTTGCCCTGTACAACAACCAAATCTGTCTTCCGGTTTCCCATGATCCCACCCCAGACCATTACGCTCCCTCCCCCAAACCTGTTCTTCTCAACAATGCAACAATCGGTGAATCTTTCATTTTTACGCCTGTATACCCGTAATCTTCCGTCAGCATGACTAACTGTGAACCGAGATTCATCGGTGAACAAAACTCGGTTCCAGTCAGCCCTTCTCCAGTTCAGATGACGTCGCGCCCATAACAGTCTGGCAGCACGGTGACGTTGGGTCATTATCTGACCAGTGTACGGGCGGCGTGCCCGGATTGGTTGGGCGTTACGACGTAACCGGTTGCGAATGGTCTGCCCTGAGACACCGTATCGCCTAGCAGTGACTGTGGCTGCCGACGTTGACGTAAGTGCGTCAACGTAATGTAACGATCGGCTCTAGCCGTCGTTACACGAGGCCTACCAGGTCGCTGCCGGTCGTGAACAGCCCCAGTCTGCTGGTACCTGGCTGCAAGACGATCAATCGTCTTCCGACAGCAACCAAACCGAGGCGCGACCGCCCTGGCGGCCATCCCACCCGCAAGCATCCCAATTGCCTGATTTCGCTCGTTTTCGGAAAGCCGTGGCATATCGAAAACAGTGAAAAATTTAAAAAAAAAATTAATTTTCCGAATAGCCCCTATCGCATGAATGGTACGACATGAACTGAATCACCTTATCGATGACAAGTATAGCGTGCACGTGCAAAAAGTGGAAATCAACGTTCCGGTCACTGGCCGCTATGTAAACCGTGTGTATCGGCTAAACTCTACACGATCGGATTCTGAACATCGCCACGGTTTAAAATACATGTACTTTGAACATGTGGTACATACATAGACAGAGCTACACCGGCTATAAAACAGGGACGTTTCTAGTTTTGTTGAGTATAGATAAATATAGGACTATTAAAAAAAAATCTGGTCTCCAATAGCAAGCATTATTATTTTTAAACTTTTTTTTCATTTTGTTTTTTTTTTATTTTTTTTTTTTTTTTTTTTTTCATTTTTTTTTCAAATTATTTTTCAATTTGACTGAAAAAAAAATCTGGGCTCCAGTAGCAAGCATTATTATTTTTAAACTTTTTTTTTCCATTTTTTTTTTTTCATTTTTTTTTTCAAATTATTTTTCAATTTTTGTCCAGTAGCATAAGGTCGTAAGTGCTATATACAGACTATTCACCTGTGCATGTGCTAGCATGTGCAACTGACCACTGACCACTTACAGGTAATTTATACAGGTAAATGATTATATTACATTTCCGTAAACTGTGTTGAAAATATTGTGGCATTATGTGGACCTGTGCAGATATATGTAGATAAATATAGGACTATTAAAAAAAATTCTGGGCTCCAGTAGCAAGCATTATTATTTTTAATTTTTAAACTTTCTTTCCATTTTTTTTTTCTTTTTTTTTCAAATTCTTTTTCAATTTTTGTCTAGTAGCATAAGGTCGTAAGTGCTATATACAGACTATTATCATATAATAAAACAATTATTGACTAGTGAGCCATAGAATATAATCTGATATTCTATGGTTCACTAGTCAATAATTGTATAATATGTTCGGGCCAGTGAAAATTGCTTTCGGGCCCAGGCTCGAGGTCAAGGCGGGACAAGGCGAGGCATTTGATTCCGCGGAATTCTTGTTTACTTATCTCCCTTTGTTGTTTCGTGCTCTGATTTTGTATCCAGGGCATAACTCGAACACGCATATACGCATTGCTCCAATGGTCCTCTACCGCCCTGTGCCAAATCCACGTTCGTTCTGCCCCCGTCAAGCCCAGGGTCAAGGTCACATACTTAGTGCTTCAAAAACATTAACGCTTGGGTAAATATCTTATACTTTCTGTTTTCTTTCATGGATCATGGATCATCTTCATATTTCATATACGCATTGCTCTAATGGTCCTCTACCGCCCTGTGCCAAATCCACGTTCGTCCTGCCCCACCAATCCCAGGGTCAATGTCACATACTTGGTGCTTCAAAAACTTTAACGCTCAGGTAAATATCTTATAATTTTTATTTCCATTCACGGATCAACTTCATATTTCATATACGCGTTGCTCTAATGGTCGTCTACCGCCCTGTGCCAAATCCACGTTCGTCCTGCCCCCGCCAAGCCCAGGGTCAAGGTCACATAATTAGTGCTTCAAAAACGTTAACCCCCGGGTAAATATCTTATAATTTCTGTTTTCTTTCATGGATCATCTTCATATTTCATATACGCATTGCTCTAATGGTCCTCTACCGCCCTGTGCCAAATCCACGTTCGTCCTGCCCCCGCCAATCCCAGGGTCAAGGTCACATACTTGGTGCTTCAAAAACTTTAATGCTCAGGTAAATATCTTATAATTTTTCTTTCCATTCACGGATCAACTTCATATTTCATATATGCGTTGCTCTAATGGTCCTCTACCGCCCTGTGCCAAATCCACGTTCGTCCTGCCCCCGCCAAGCCCAGGGTTAACATCATACGCTAGGTAAATATCTTATAATTTCTGTTTTCTTTCACGGATCAGCTTCATATTTCATATATGCATTGCTCTAATGGTCCTCTACCGCCCTGTGCCAAATCCACGTTTGTCCTGCCCCCGCCAAGCCCAGGGTCAAGGTCACATACTTGGTGCTTCAAAAACTTTAACGCTCAGGTAAAAGAAAATTTTGACTTGCAATTTGGCCTCATTTATTATCAAAGCGATATGTGGGACATCCGTGTTCTATGAACACATTTTCTAGTTTATTAAACTTCACACATGCATAGAAGACGACCCAAAGGTGTGTCTCACGTAAGAATGACAACTCTTGCGTCGTTAATTTTTTAGTTATCTCCCTTTGTTGTTTCGTGCACTGATTTCGTGTCTGGAGCATAACTCGAACACCCTTTGGAATATTTGCATGAAACTTCACACATGCATAGACCACGACCCTAAAGGTGTGTCCCGCAAGAATGACAACTCTTGCATCACTAATTCTTTAGTTATCTCCCTTTGTTTTTCCGTCACTGATTTTGTCTCCGGAGCATAACTCGAACACCCTTTTTTCAAACTACTTGTGTATCTGGGGAGGGGGATACACATGCGCTTGTCGACAAGCGTCCATTTCTAGTTCTAATTTCAGGGCTGAACATATATTATTTCTGTAAATATTCACTTCTGATTTTGGGATTTTCCGCCCATCACCACAGATGAAATACGGGCTTCGACCATGTTAACCCGGCCTAAAATGACCTTAGCTGTTGATAGGCCGTTAAAACCATTAAATAAATCGATTCACTTTCACGTTTTTATTTATATCAAGAACTTTAAACCTTTGTTGGAATTCTTGGCTTTGCTAGTACAGGGGATTAAAGGTTACACTGGGCAAAAACAAAATAAGCAAAGTTCCTTTTTGTCGTGGCAGTCACATGTTTCGTACAAACATAATGTGCAATTTTCCCCCGAGTTAGCCCTATAATGTATGCATACGTATGTCGTCAATATCTTGGTCTGGTGCCAAATGGTGTCGCATGGGTATTAGTTACATAAAACATGTGACTGTGAATGGAGAAATCTGGCTTATCTAGTTCCCTATACTGTATCCTAGTGAGGAGCTACGCTGTTTGTTAGAATGGGAAACAGTGTAGACCCTGATCTGGCTATCATAATGGGGTCTGTTTCGTTATTCCGACCAGTGTAGATCCTGAGCCTGTGTACATTCATGAGTGGATAATTGATAAGGAGCTATGTTGGTTAGAAATGAAATAAGGCTGGTTTTGTCATATGTGACTGGAGAAAATGGATTATGGCATGTGTTCCCAGTTTAGTTCATGAATACAGCCATGGAGTCAAATTAGGATTTGTGATGTTTGTTAGATGAACCATTGGTGTTTCAGTTACTGAATAGCGAACAGTGCAGACCCTGACCAGACTGCGCGGATGCGCAGGCTGGTCTGGGTCTTCACTGGTCGCAAATACCATAAACCCCATTTCTCCATTCACAGCACATACAATGGCCAAAATCGATTGGTGAACAATTATAATTTGATTTAACGTTTTAATTGTAACTTCCGGGTCGTTTGCCAAATGTGCATCTGTTTATACATAGTGGAACTTTAGTGCACGAAACACTAATATGATGTGGGAAATGTTGTTTTCAGCAGCGCCTCCGATTCAAGGTACGTATTCTGTTATATCATCCTTATTATGTAACGGATTGTGTATTGAGCCAGAGACATACAAACATTGACTGAGCAGATTCGCTGGTATATGTGTGTAAACTGAGACATATCACAGAGATATGGGAAGCTCGTTATGTGCAGGTCTTTAATGGTTATAATTAAGGAATGTTCAGTTTAATATATGGTGATACAGTGACATAGCCTAGGTGACAGTACTATTCTGTGGTGGGAGTTCTACTGCGTGGTATTCACGGCGACGGATTTACAAGCACTCAATACGAGGTTGTCGTACTAAGGCTGGAGAGATGCAACATAAATATGGCGGAGAAGAGGTATTCGAAAAGAAATTACTCGTGGGATTGTCCGATCTGCCTGGATATATTTACCCGCCCTCGCTCCCTGCCGTGTCTGCACAGCTTTTGTACAAGCTGTCTTCACCGTCACATCACAAACACCAGTACTGAAAGGCCGTATTTCAAATGCCCCGTGTGCCGGGCTAGAGTCCAACCGCCAACGGAAGACACGACGCGAGTAAGCTGGGCAAAGCAATTCCCGATCAACCATTGGCTGGTGTCTATGATAGATGAAGAACAATTGAAGGATGACCTTGAACTTCATGAAACGAAGAATCGTTGTGATGTTCATCCGGATTTAATCATTAAATTATTCTGTCTTGATCACAAGGCGCTTTGTTGCCCAATGTGTGTCGCAACCGATCATCGACGTTGTGACGAAGTTCGGGAAATTACGGAAATTCTCGATGATTGGAACGTTGTCAAGGAGACCGATGATGTCCAGAGGAAGCTGACTGTGACTAAGAATTACGTTCATGAACTGAAAAAGGCGAGACATGAGCAGAAACTAGCCGCGTTGGGAAACAAAGCTGCAATTATTCGGAAAATAGTCGATGAAAAAGAAAAACTTGTTAGGCATTTCGATAAACTATCAGATGTTTTATTTGAATCGGTTGAGACAAAATATAGTGAAATAAACAAATGTATCCAGGATGATCTCAATAGTTGTGTAGACACTGATAAAATCGTCGATGAATCAAAAGCGCTTATTGCTAAAATAGAACCGGACCCTTCCGCGAAGGTAAATGCATTTATTCTCATAGCACAGGTGCAGTCAAAATGTAGAAATATGAGCGAGACAATTTGCAAAACCAAAATAACTGTCGAAAATGAAACAACCATCGACTGCTGCATCAACGAGAACGTCTTGAAGATAGAAACGCTAGTACCGTCGTTTGGAGAGCTAGTGAATGTACACGGGGAGTGGTCTGTGATCTGTTATGAAATCTTACAGGTCATTGTCGGTTTATATGTTTTGGGAATACTTGTTTACGTGCAGTGTTCATAATCACCTGTGAAGAGTGCCTGAAAGTGTTTTCATTGAAGGGGAAACTTCTCCAAATGATTTCGAAAGAATCATCTGAACATGCGTTATTCACTCGAGCAACTTTCATCACTGCCGATGACGTTCGATCAACGTGTTACGTCAGTGACGTAGGCAAGAATTCCGTCATTTGGTATGACATACAAAACACTGATACCCCTACCACAATTTGTGTACACGCATACTAGCAGTTGGTGCAATGAGTGATATTTTCATCTGCGGTTTCGGTTCGATGAATATCCACCAAATTAGCAAAGAGGGACAACTGCGACGTGTCATAACAACAACAAACCGACCGTGGAACGTTGCAATGAGCCCCAGCAGACGGTTGCTATGCTTCTCGTGTTACCCCGAAAACGAGCAATGTAAATGTGTCTACTTCTACGAACAAACTGGGTCCTGAGGGCAAAAAGATGTACAAACTGCATGGACGGTCGAAGCGGTCGTGATTGTTTCTTTCACTTCAAAAAGAAACAATCAATGAGCCTGCCTTAATTATAAACGTGGCTGTGACTGGATAAAATGGGATTATTGGTTTGCGACCAGTGCAGATCCAGATCAGCCTGTGCATCAGCCTGTGATCAGGATCTGTTCTGTTCGCCATTCCATCAATGATTCACTTGTCAGACTTCTAAAAAACAATATAGATCGTTATCAGTGCTCTTTGATGAGAAGCTACACTGATCACAAATACAATAAGCCCTATTTCTCCAGTCACAGCCACATAGGATAAGCCTTGTACATTATTTCAGTAGAATTAGATCTACTCGTTTTGCTGATGACTGTCAGGCTACCAAAGTGACTACTGATACTAGTATATGGTGAACAGCGTATACCCTGGTCAGCCTGCGCAGCTGTTCGCAAACGTCATCATGTAAATTATGTCAACTTGCAGCACAATAGACCAGTCTTATGTGTATATGTTACCAAACTTAGAAAACACGATTAACTTGCATTGCATTAATCATGTTAATTGGCGTTAACATTGGTGGGGAAATGTCGGTTTGACGTCATGTTGCCAAGTTAAACTAAGCAGCATGACGTGAAACAACTAAATGTTATTTTATCTCATTGTGCGGAGCCCCGCAGGGGACGTAAACAAATTTGTATTATTAATTCGTTCAATTTAACAATTCGCACGAATTAACAATTCGTCCCCTCAATTGAACAATTCGTTCCCACGAAATAACAATTGATTCCCACGTAAACGAATTTTTAATTCGTGGCTGCGAATTGTTGTATCGTGGGAACGAATTGTTAATTCGAGGGAACGAATTGTTAAATTGAGGGAACGAATTGTTATATCGTGGGAACGAATTGTTAATTCGAGGGGACGAATTATTAAATTGAAGGAACGAATTGTTATTTCGTGGGAACGAATGAATAAAAATAAATCCATGTCCCCTGCGGGGCTCCGTATCATTGTCCTACTCCATATAGTATTGCAAGTCCACACTGGCGCATTATTGTCTGTCATGTAACATATATATTCACCAGCGTCTCGAAATACACGAGGCGATAATGCAGTACTCATATGCGTCAACAAATAATTGATCACATGTGTATACATATATTTTCAAATCACCATCGAAGATAATGGGAGGAATGTTATTATTATTAGTATTATTAAAGAATACCATGGTTTGTTAATTTAATATTCGACCATTTTCCTCTTTGACCTTTCACATAATAAGCGGAAATTCTCCTTCAAGTTGATGATATATATATATTGTACTTTCATACCACCGCTTTCATGTGAGTGTTGTTTCTTAATCATTCTAGAACTCTGGTAGCACTTTATACTCAAAATATTTCTTCACATATTTCACTTGCTGTATCATCCAAGGCCCGTACGGCTCCACCTTATGTTGTGGCCCCTCGCCCGTACGGGGCGCCAAGTGGGACATGGCTCAATTTTGTCAACAGAATTCATTTTTGTGCCACAAAATTCAATTCTGTGTCACAAAATTCACTTTTGTGCCACAAAACTCAATTCTGTGTCACAAAATTCAATTCTGTGTCACAAAATTCACTTTTGTGCCACAAAATTCACTTTTGTGTAACAAAATTCAATTCTGTGTCACACAATTCAATTCTGTGTAACAAAATTCAAAGAAATGTGTAACAAAATTCAATTCTGTGTCACAAAATTCAATTCTGTCAATTCTGTGTAACAAAATTCAATTCTGTGTCACAAAATTCACTTCTGCACACGCATGTAAGAAGGACTACCATTGGTCAGAAACTGCACTGGAGAAATGGGTCACGGTCGCCGATCTACACATTCAATGTCGATGATTCATTTCTCATTCTGCCGATGATTCATTTCTCATTCTGCCATTTTGCTTCAACTGTCTCCAAACAGTCAAACGTTGACAAACCCATTCGTATTTAAACTCATTTGCGTTATAATTGTACACATAATTCATGTACATGTAGATCTCCCGCGAGTACTGACGTCATTTATTGTGTATCGCAAGGTACATCTGCCCCAGTTAAATCAATAATACACGCGCTGTGGCCTGTGTTCTGACTGCTGTCTGTGTTTATAAACAGAATGTGTGTATTGGGCCATTTGAGGAAACCATTTGTAGTATTTGTGTAGATACCATGGATACTAAGATGGTATACTGTAAATAATGCATGTAGACACATAGTTGCGAACACGTAACTTCGCAACTAGTAGACACAGATCCAATACCATTTGTTTCACAAGGTTAGATCTACTGTTAGAATACGACGTCATCTAATGTCATTTTCGAGCATAAAACGTTACCTGATAAATAGAATACCAGGCTAGTGTATTTTAATATCAAGTTTATCAGGCTCGGCTCGGAAACGGTAGGAATTCCTCGGCAAGCCTCGGAATTCCTACGCGTTTCCTAGCCTTGCCTGATAAACTTGATATCAAAATACACTAGTCTGGTATTCTCTATATATGGGCATGCTCTCAGGTCTAGCTATGTCCCGGCTACTTTATGTTTGACCCTGTTTACATAATTGAGGGAAAATTCTGAATATTTTTCTTATTTCTCCTTCAAAGTATATATGCTTATATGGTGTGACCACTCATTTGTAATCATAATATAACCAAAATAACTGTCCATAAAGAAGTATAATATTGATATATTGGGTTATATTTTCGCATTGAAATATTTAAACCTGCAAGTGTACTCCACCATCTAGTAAAATGGACAAAGACCGATCTCAACCAATCAACGTAGAGATGACATGGACTATCCTACGCCAACTAATTTTTGTGGACAAAAATTAATTCTGTCCCACGAAACTGAATTTTCTTCACAAAACTCAATTCTGTCTTACAAAATTGAATCCTTTATAACAAAAATGAATTTTGTATACGAAACGTATGCAGAATTGAATTTTGTGACACAGAAATTGAATTTTGAATTTTGTGACAGAATTGAATTTTGTGACGAATTGAATTGTGACACAGAATTGAATTTTGTGACACAGAATTGAATTTTGTGATTTTTAGTGTTACAAAACTCAATTTTGTACACATAATTAACCTGTCCTGCATGGCGCCCCGTACGCCCGTGGTATTCGACATGAAGTTCACCCCAATGTCTCCGTCGTATGAAGGCTCCAGGAAGAAGGGTATCGAATACCGGTCCACGCCGATGTCTAGCACTCGACGTTTGGTTGCCCGGAAACGACCGTCCATCAGTCGCGAAAACACGTCACCGATATACATGACGAGGCTCTTTGGTCGCGGTTCTAACGCCGCCCATGTGTCGTCTGCTGTTAGCACTTCAAGCCCGCTTTGGTGGAACATTATTAAAAGTGTCAGGAAGTTGGAATCCGTATGACACGGCGTTGTAACTACTTTCCCGTCTTCGATGTTAGCGTTTTCCGGCGGAGCACTCACCCATGGCGGATAATGTTGCATGCGAAAAGTAGTGCACGGCCTGTCAGCGAAGATCTCGTCAAACGAGTTCTCGTCGATGCCGAGACCTATAGCGGCGAGACGGATAATTTCCAGCGCAATATCATGAAACGCCACGTAACTACTCGTCAGTAATTCTTTAAATGGAAACGTTCCATCTTCCTTCGGCCAAACGGATGGCTCGTAAAAGCAATATCCCGGTTTGACGGTCGGGTCATTAGGGTCGATATCCCGCCCGAATTCAAATCCTTCCTTTTCGGCTTGGCTCCGTTTCGACAATCGGGAAATACCCTCTATAGACATTCGGGTTATCGGCGTTCCAGTGTTTTCGCAGTAACCCCTTTTTCACCTGCCACTGTTTGGCAAAGAACCATTCGAAAGTGTATCAAAGTCCAAGCCGTGGACGTTGTCTATGAAGAGAAAACCGACATTTTCCAGCGCGTCGACAACTTGTTTTGCCACTTCATCTCTGTGCGTTTTAGCCTTAGCCAGGTCAATGACGGGCAGTTGAAATGTAGGAGTGGACATCGCTCTTGGGTCTGAAATGAACATATCAATGGTACCAGGCTAGTTTCTTGTTTTACATCGAGTTTATTAGGCTTGGCGAAGCGTTGGAATTTCGTTGCAATCTCGAACTGTCTACCCAGTCACCCGTTTGATACACAGTATAATATGGCTTTTTAACCCTTTAAAACCTAAATAACTGGAATTGACTTCTGACAGGGACAATCTTCCGACCAAACATCGTAAGGTGCCCTTTCTCAGCCGGTGTCCCGTCTATGACAACAGTCACAGACCTGTGTATGAGAGTACAGGCACAATCACATATATGAGACACGCCATGCGATTTTGTACATTCGGACATCTGCGTAATGTCATCAAATTCGTTTACAAAATTTACAACACTTTTCATAAATAAAGGCAAAAGTCGACAAAACTTACATCTGAAATTTTTGTCAACTCTTGACTCCATTTACGGAAAATATTGTAAATGTTGTAAACGTATTTCATGAAATTACGCAGATGTCCGAAGGTACAAAATCAAATGCCGTACATGTATGTGACTGTGAGAAATGGGGCTTACGGGATTTCTGACCAGTGTAGCTCCTGATCAAATAGCACACTCATGTAGCCTGATACCGATCAATGTTGCGTGTTAGAAGAATAACCGGTGTTCCTTTGATGGAATGGCGACCAGTGCAGATCCTGATCATGCACAGGCTGATCTGGACCTACACTGGTCGCATTTCTCCAGTCACAGCCACATATGAAACACTCTGTTCTGATCCAGGATCTTCGATATATTTTTGTAAACTACATGTACGTCGAATGTTGACAATAATTTCACCGCACACGCTGACATTTTCGTTAAATTTCGATATCGTTTACCTTACGGAAAAAATGATTGGGGTTTAGTCCGTTAATATTTAACAGGTACGTCAGATTGAAACAGGAATACCATGTATATGGGGAGATTGGTTGATTTTGTGTTTTACATCCGTTCAACAACAAGGGCATACACATGCAGTACTAAATATATGGAGGCGGCGACTACCGGACGTTCAGCACTGAATTACATCAATGTTCAGTCAGTTTCCTGGGGGCCGTTTCACTAAACTTCTTACGACTAAAATGTTCGTAAGCGCAAATTTAGAATCGTCCGGAAATTTCAATTGATGGATTTACATGTATTGAGCATAGGCTGCATATGCAGCCTATGCTTAATAAATGTAAATCCAATAATGGTTTACAAGAAAACTGTGTTAATATGAAATTAACAGACTATCATAAGTTTGCACTTACGAACATTTTAGTCGTACGAAGTTTAGTGAAACGGGCCTCAAATCCGGTGCCAAGCACCATTGCTACACCGGATCAATTGATCCCAGGCGCGAATCCCACTAAGAGTAGGGCATCGCCATGATGGGTTGCAGTTGTGTTTAATATGCACATTATAGTCCCTGCCAATCTAACAAGACTCGAGGAAAACGCATGCAAATAGTTCATGTCCGTCATGAGTCATAGAGGTTTTAATGTGTGCATATTTTATGTAAATGAGATGTGACATAAATTTATAAGTTCTTTTAAAGAATGTAAATTACGATATGTTTTCCATTAAAATCCATGTGATTTTGAATAAACGTGTATTTTTTTCTTTGAAATGTGTATTTCTGTATACAAGATCAGTATATGAAATTAATTAAGACAGAATGTTAAACAGCATAATCCAAGCTAAGTTAAAGTTAAAACCAACATAACTTTTGAGAGAGACGGGATATTTGCATGCGATTTCACCAGTTAGATTTGCAAGGAATATAATGTGCATATTAAACACAATTAACAACTCATATGCTGTCTATTTCACTGACACACTGTCTGATCCAGTTTACACCGTCACATTAAAACTGTTGAAAGTTCGTGTGAAACTACATCTAAATAGGGAAATGTCAAATTGACTTGCGCGAAACGTACAATCACATATCTCTACATGATCGCTAACAGTACAATAAACTCAACAGGGAAACATGACCAGATAGAACCGATCTAACGCACAGGTGGAAGACTCAGACATGTGACACAAAAAAAAATGCCCATTACAAAATAATGGATTTTTTGTAATGACAAATTGCCCATTACAAAAAAAATCATTACCCCACCCAATTGGTCTAATACAAATGCATTTTTTTGTGTAACAGATCCGAGTCTTCCACATGTGACCTAACGCTGGTGACATACATGACTATTGATTTTGGGCACTGTTTCACATGATACAATAGTAAATCCCCATACCTGTGCATAGGCTGTTATCACGCATCCGAGGGTTGAAGTTGTCATGTTCATTTTGTACCTAAGAACATGTGCGATATTTATATGAAATACATTAGCAGAAACTGTGATAGTTTCCGTAAATGACGTCGAAAGATGACGAAATTTTCATAGCAAATGTGGAATTGAATTCCACATTTTCTATGAAAATATCGTCAACTTCGACGTCATTTACGGAAACTATCTTAAATTTTGTAAATATTTTTAATGAAATATCGCACATGTTCTTAGGTTTGTTTGTTTGTTTGTTTGTTTGTTTGTTTGGGTATAACGGCCTATCAACAGCTAAGGTCATTTAAGGGTGGGCCAATGGGATTAGTACTAAATTCCATATATTGCCTGTACCAATGGAGGGAAAATCCCAAAATCAGAAAATAATATTACGATAAAATAAAACTATATATTCATCCCTGAAATCAGAATAATCCTGATCTGATGCCAGGTCCTCGCCACACAAGAATCACTTGGCCCCCTCCCAAAAGCAGTAGGATCAGTAATAATCTTACTACTTTTATCACGGGCAATAACCCAATTCAACTCCCAGGTAACAAAAGAGTCAAAAATAAAAACGTACCCGGCAAATTGTGATTTCTATAAGGGGGGACCACTACCGTTAATGTACCCCATCATGTTCTTCCGATTAACTACCCACACATGTTCTTAGGTACAAAATCACATGCAGTGTCACATATTTGGTTGCATATAGTAAGCCAGTATAGCAGCTACCGTAGCCACTTATTCTTGTAACCACAATATTAAAGGCACATGCCCACTCAGTAGGCACACAATGTTCTTAACCCTTTCAACCCTAAGGAACTGGAATGGACTGTGATATGCTAATGTTCCGACCAATCCAATGGTCACAAAATGATTTACAGATTCATCCATTTATGAAAAGGGGGCCGGTGTTTTTGTTCTAAGAAATATTAAAATTACTTTCAAAAAGTGCAGATCCTGATGAGACGGCTCGTTACGAGCCGGCTCATCTGGATCTGCACTTTTTGCATACTTGGAAGAACTATCACATACTGTTATCTACGGAGCCACGCAGGGGATGTATAATTCTTTTTTTTTATTACATGTAATTCATTTCCACAAAATAACAATTCGTTCCCTCAATTTGACAATTTGTTCCCACGAATTAACAATTCGTTCCCACGAATTAACAATTTGTTCCCTCAATTTAACAATTCGTTCCCACGAAACAACAGTTCGTTCCCACGGGAACGAATTGTTAATTCGTGGGAACGAATTGTTATATCATGGGAACGAATTGTTAATTGGAGGGAACGAATTGTCATATTGTGTTGTCATATTGTCGAATTGTTAATTCGAAGAACGAATTGTTATTTCGTGGGAACGAACTGTTATTTCGTGGGAACGAATTAATAAAAAAAACATGTCCCCTGCGGGGCTCCGTAGTTATCACATTTCAACCTTATAATAGAAACAAATATTCATGTTTCTAGTTCTCGCTTTCGTATATGCAAGATACAAAAATAGATCGGCTAATAATCTTCATATAAAATATCGACAGGCCATATACCAATGTGTGTGCCTGATCATTTCACGGATGGTTGACCCTTTCAACCCTACGTAACTGGAATAGATTTGATACGTTAATTTTGCAACAAATCCAAGTCGTCACAAAATGATTTTCAGACTAGTCCATTTATGAGAAGGGGGTGTTTTTGCTCTCAAATATATGAAAATTACTTGCAAAAAATGCAGCTCCTGATGAGACGGCTTGACACGAACAGGTTCATCTGGATCTACACTGTTTGTATACATAACAGGTGTGTAGTGTTGAAAGGGTTAGAATCATGGTATAAAACACGAATACAGCTCATGAATTTATTGTTTATTCCTGTTATTAAAACTGACAAGTAAAATGTATATAATAAATAGTAACGAGGAAGTGCATACACAGTACAGACAAAACATGATACGATTACAACCTATATGTGGTTGTGATTTGAGAAATGGGGCTTATGGTACATGTATTTACAACCAGTATAGCTCCTGATCAAATAGCACACTCCTGTAGTCTGATAACCATCTAGATTCCTTGCCACATCTTTGATACATTTTCGCGTTTTGTTTCTGCATTTACACAACACGTGGGCAAAGTATGGACATGAGGATGTGTTAACACAGTTAGATCACGATCGTCCGTATCAGGCTCGTATGCAGAGGGGGTGCGACGGGTGCGACGGGTGCACCCCCCCCCCCCCCCCCCCACCCCTTAACCATTTAAACACCACCGGTCTGTATAGTGGTATTGGCAAAATGTGTAGATCCAGATGAGCCGGCTCGTGACGAGCCGTCTCATCTGGATCTGCACTTTTTGCAAGTATTTTTCATAATTTTGAGAACAAAAACACCCCATGTGAAAATCATTTGTGATGATTGGATTGGGTTGCACAATTAACATATCAAAATCCATTCCAGTTACTGAGGGATGAAATGGTTAATCTGCCGAAGTCTGTCCGTGTATGTGCAAACAAAGTGTTTAGCCCTTTGCGCCGTCGACAACGCACCCCTCTAAATTAATTTCTGCGTACGGGCGGGCCTGCGTATGTACGATCGATAATACACTAAAGCTCGCGGATTAGCTCTTTGTGCATGCGGACGAACCGCGATCTAACTGTGGCTCGTTTGAATCATGTCAGGTGTTTCATTGATGGAATGGCGAACAGTGCAGATCCTGATCAGACTGTGCGGATGCACATGCTGATCTGGATCTACACTGGTCACAAAACCCATAAGCCCCATTTCTCTAGTCACAGCCACAAATCAACTTACACTTGATTATGGAATTTAAACAACCACTCCTCAATCGGCAGTTCTTCTAAGTGTTTGGAATTAATCCCGGATAGCACTTATACTGTCTATGTATGTGAATTATTAGAAATTATAAAAATAAAGGTTTATAAATTTTATTTATTTTACATCGATTACAGACCAATTGCGAGAGCTACTAATACAAACGCTTTCGTTGGCACAGACGGGGGTGTAAGGTCAGTCCTTAATGTGGGAGGAAACCGGAGTACCCGAAATAAAAACACTTGTCTGATCTGGCGACCACCATGCCACTTCACATACTGCCGTGGCTGATGTTTGAACCCAGGGCCGAATTTTGTTGGATTTGTCTGTCATTTATCTGCGATGATAGTGTGTCATATGCCTGATTTACAGTGGAACCAGACATCGATAGAATTTAGGTGAGCTAAATTTTTGAGTTCAGATAATATATGTTCATGATTTCTCATCAAAACAGACACACACCTCTTATGTTCGGTTTTTGGTTTGTATGTGTTTAACGGCCTATCAACAGCTAATGTCATTTAAGGCCGGGTCAACGGAACCTCCCTAAACCAGACACCCTGGGGACACCCAGGATGTCCGGTTAGAATGGTTTCACTGAAATGACACTGCAAAATTCCATAATCAAGTGATAGTTGCAGTAGATAAAAAGTAAAATACTGTACACATCTATAAATGGTCACAACTCTGTCATGTTAACGAATGTATATTCTCCCTTTCCGTTGAACGAGTATTCGTGTCCGGAGAACGTCTGTATATGGGAGTAGCCCGTTACATGCTGAGGCTCTCCCATTTCTCTTTGCACAAAAAATAAAAATAATAATAATTCTCTAAATTATAAGTATATGTTGATACCACTCATTGGACGGTTCAAATGAGTGGTCACAACATATACTTTTGAGAAGAAGTAAGGACAATTATTAACATAGTCGAACATTATTGTTACATTTCCGTCGGAAATATCGTGTAATTTGAGCATATATGCAGTTACTTTCGCTACTTTGATAACCCGTTTCATTCAAACAGCTGATTTACACATATTCCGGGGCCGCAGTACACGTTTCGTGATGCAGCCGCATCAATTTCAAAACTTCAGTGCGACCGTTGTGAACTAATCTGGAGACGTAATGGCGCGTTCTAGTAACGTCATTAGACGCATGCATTACGTAGGTGTTGGCTTGGTCCCGAAATGAGCATTGTCTACAGCCATGGCCAAACAGCACGCGCTGTATGTTTGAACACGACTATGAGCGTTGTCGAACAACGGCAGCCTTGTAACAATAATTTATTTGTAATTACATGTACTTGCATTCCATAGTGTATGTAATTTGTTATTGAGTTGTTTAATGGAATTTCCTACTTTCATGTTGATATAAATTGTTGTATCATGCTAATATGTATAAGGATTTATAATACTGTTGTCAAAAATTTCCTGAAAAAACGCAAAGATCAAAAGAAGAGATATGTTTATACGGCCAAATAAAGGATCTGCGGTATGACAAATGCGTTATTGTGATTCTGCACAGGCTATATGGTGTAATATTGCCCGTCTGAAGGTATGTTCACCCTCGGCTATCGCCTCGGGTGAACATACCTGCAGACGGGTAATATTACACCATATAGCCTGTGTAGAATCACAATAACTTATATTATAATACTGTTGTCAAAAGGACATTAGTTTAACCTTTCCATCTGTGTAAGCTTCATTCCGTAGCATTGACATGAACATGTTTTAGTACATTATACATTATTTGTCTGTGACTGCAGAAATGGGCCTTATGGGTTTTGCGACCAGTGTAGATCCAAATCAAACTGTGCATCAGGATCTGCACTATTCGCCATTCCATCAATGAAACATCCATCATGTATCTAACAATGAATATCAATGGTTATCAGGCTACAGGTACGGGGCGCCATGCAGGACAGATTAATTATGTGTACAAAATTGAGTTTTGTAACACTAAAAATCACAAAATTCAATTCTGTGTCACAAAATTCAATTCTGTGTCACAAAATTCAATTCTGTCAATTCTGTGTCACAAAATTCAATTCTGTGTCACAAAATTCAATTCTGCATACGTTTCGTATACAAAATTCATTTTTGTTATAAAGGATTCAATTTTTTAAGACAGAATTGAGTTTTGTGAAGAAAATTCAGTTTTGTAGGACAGAATTCATTTTTGTCCACAAAAAGTAGTTTGCGTAGGATAGTCTATGTCATCTCTACGTTGATTGGTTGAGATCGGTCTTTGTCCATTTTACTAGATGGTGGAGTACACTTGCAGGTTTAAATATTTCAATGCGAAAATATAACCCAATATATCAATATTATACTTCTTTATGGACAGTTATTTTGGTTATATATGATTACAAATGAGTGGTCACACCATATAAGCAATATATACTTTGAAGGAGAAATAAGAAAAAATATTCAGAATTTTCCCTCAATTATGTAAACAGGGTCAAACATAAAGTAGCCGGGACATAGCTAGACCTGAGAGCATGCCCATATATAGAGAATACCAGGCTAGTGTATTTTGATATCAAGTTTATCAGGCAAGGCTAGGAAACGCGTAGGAATTCCGAGGCTTGCCGAGGAATTCCTACCGTTTCCGAGCCGAGCCTGATAAACTTGATATTAAAATACACTAGCCTGGTATTCTATTTATCAGGTAACGTTTTATGCTCGAAAATGACATTAGATGACGTCGTATTCTAATAGTAGATCTAACCTTGTGAAACAAATGGTATTGGATATGTGTCTACTAGTTGCGAAGTTACGTGGTCGCAACTATGTGTTTACATTCATTATTTACAGTATACACCATCTTAGTATCCATGGTATCTACACAAATACTACAAATGGTTTCCTCAAATGGCCCAATACTGACATTCTGTTTATAAACACAGACAGCAGTCAGAACACATGCCACAGCGCGTGTATTATTGATTTAACTGGGGCAGATGTACCTTGCGATACACAATAAATGACGTCAGTACTCGCGGGAGATCTACATGTACATGACTTATGTGTACAATTATAACGCAAATGAGTTTAAATACGAATGGGTTTGTCAACGTTTGACTGTTTGGAGATAGTTGAAGCAAAATGGCAGAATGAGAAATGAATCATCGGCAGAATGAGAAATGAATCATCGACATTGAATGTGTAGATCGGCGACCGTGACCCATTTCTCCAGTGCAGTTTCTGACCAATGGTAGTCCTTCTTACATGCGTGTGCAGAATTGAATTTTGTGACACAGAATTGAATTGTGTTACACAGAATTGACAGAATTGAATTTTGTGACACAGAATTGAATTTTGTTACACAGAATTGAATTGTGTGACACAGAATTGAATTTTGTTACACAAAAGTGAATTTTGTGACACAGAATTGAATTTTGTGACACAGAATTGAGTTTTGTGGCACAAAAGTGAATTTTGTGACACAGAATTGAATTTTGTGGCACAAAAATGAATTTTGTTGACAAAATTGAGCCATGTCCCAATTGGCGCCCCGTAACAGGAGGGTGCTATTTGATCTGGAGCTACACAGGTCACAAATATCCCATAGGTCTCATTTGTCCAGTCACAGCCACATATCTGTTATTGAGAGTCCCTGAGATATTAAACCATGCTCTTGCATGATCTCCACAACCGTTAGTTCAATTGAGATCAAGCTTCATATGTGTACTTTAAGTCATAAATACTTTGTTTATTTTCTATTTTCCATTTGTATCATCAAAAACATGCTTTGACAGCACTTTACAATAGTTCTGAAGTGCTGTCAAAACATGTTTTTATTGAGAAATAAGGCAAGATATAAAAGCAAGAGCAGACGACAATTGTTGTGAGTAGCGGTCTAAGGGTTAAATCATACTTTAATTTCATAGCTATTTCTTGCGATCCCCATGCCTGAGGTCAAATGACTTTAATAGGTGTGTTAAACATATGATCTTACATCTGTGGTAAGTTAACAAATTCGTGGTAAGAAAGTTCCTTGGAAATCAGTCAACAAATTTTAATAAATCTTGTATTCAATCAATACAAATGTTGATTTGTATTTATTACATAAGTACTGCAACTTACAATAAAGCTGTGCTGATCACTTAATGTGTTTACAGCAATCTCAAGGTGTATGATCACGTGGTACTAACAACAACAACAAGTACCGATTCAAAGTACGTATTCTTTTATAATGTCCTTATTATGTAACGGATTTTGATGAAATATGGCGCATCAAACGTGTCTTGTTAAGCTGCATTTGGTGGTCTCCGACACGGAAATCGATTCTTCGCAAAAATGACATAAGTCTGTGCCAAACTCCATAGACCAACAAATGCAGCTCACGAAGACGCCTTTGCTGCGCCATATTTCATCCAAATCCGTTGCCTATATTAAGGAAAATATCAAATTAATACATACTTTGTGTGGGCGACATTGTTGTTGTTGTAAGCACGTGATCATGCACCTTGACACTAGTGTGTTATGCTTTTAATACACTGTGTTATTGAGTTATTTACGCTGCAAAAGACCATTTTATGCAAGAAAGCCTGCTACAAACCTTACCTTATCTCTGGTTCACCACCTGAACGATTGAATACATATTTGTCTTGGCAAGCATGAAAGCTAATAGAGTTGTGAAATATCATTCCATCCATATTTATTTATTTATTTTCATGAAAATTAATGTTTTAGATTATATTGTAATATACAATGTATATGTACATGTGTGTTTTTCAAATAACTGATGCATTTCACAGCGTGTTTTGTTGTTATTCCTGTGATTTCCACACGCACCAGTAGCCGATTCACCAACATTGCAAAGTATAGCAAAGTATACTTTGAGGGAGTAATCATTTATTTTTCCTGACTGCATATATTTGATGATTAAAAGTATGCATAATTATTATACTGAATGTATTACATTATCACAGCCATAATGGCTGTGATAATGTAATAAATTGAGTATAAGGTACCAGTCCACCAAGATTTTAGAATTTTTTAGCAATTCTTGGCCGAGTGAGCACTTCCGCAAGTTTTTTTCTCAGATATCCTCTTCATATATTCACAGAGGCTGTTTGCTGTATACACCTGTTACATTATATGTCAATAAACTTTTTAGTAGCTACACAAATCAAATTGGCATACAGCTAAGAGCATTTATAATGTGTGAAAGTTAGCATGTGGTGGTCAATTTCTGCACTTATTCCGTCATGGCCGCTGGACTAAAGGCGCCAGAAAGCTATGTGACGTGCGGAGTTTGCACCAACAAATAATGTGTGAATCAAGTCTACATGTATACCTGCCCACACTGATCATAGTCTGTACTGGTACTGAGTGTTTTGTTTTCGAGCCACAAACCTCTGTTTCAGACTGTTTAAAATGGCGCCCCAAACAACAAACACACATTTCGAGCGGAAGATGCGTACAATTTTAATCTGAATATGCTCACTAAATGGCCCAGATCACAGTTTGGCACATAATTTTACAAATACTTGCTTTTGTCAGCTGAAAATAGCATAGGATGGGGAGTATTTAATTTTAAGTCACATTCAATCGCCACAGACGGGCATTTTAATATTCAGTAAAAAGCCCCCAATAATTCATAAAAAGCCCCAGGCAAACTACGAAACTAAGCCTTTTTCAGGTGGACTGGTACCTTAAGATTTTTTTTTTCATAAAATTGTATACACTAATCTGCTTTTCACAGAGAGTGTATTCAGTTTGAAGCAAAACTATGCAAAAACTATACCGTCTGGAGAAATATCAGACACACAGCGGTCATTTTCATTCGAGACACTTGTGCGGCCGAAATGACTCCTTACTGCATTTTCTCCGTTCTGCGACTCCTTGTAAACAGGGATCAATCACACAGCACATGTGTGAAGTACAGAGTCACTTTAGTTTGTGCCTACCTAATACACTATACCTGGTGCAGCAGTCCAACCCAATAGCAGCAATTCTACTGGACAGTGAGTGGTGATTTACTCTGTACAGCACTCGCTCGACTCGGACGACAAGATTTCCCGCGGGTCGAAACGCACAATTCTAGGCTCCAACTTCACACCGGGTTCCGCTTGTCGGTTAACTGCAATGAACAAAATAGATACGCGTGTTGGTATTTAGCAAGAAAAGATTGGTTAGCGGTCATTATAAGCAACATCGACAGTTTACACGATCAACATGTGGGCCGAAAGCATAGCGCTCGAAATCGGCTTTATGCACAATACAGGAAACTTGAAAATATGTCAACAATTTATGGGAAATGGCCTATATTTAAATAAATGAGGCCATATTTATTGCAATAACACAGTTTACTTAAACATCAGTGACGTGTGGCTGCTCCAAGATGATGTATGTTAGGTATCCGACGAACAAGTGCAGATGTGGACGACATACGCTATGCCGAAAGCTACAGCTCCCTGCCTGACCCCTGCGGGTGACCGTATATTTTAGAATACCCAGCCTAGCACATTCACACGGCAGCGGTGTAGAGAGAAAGAAGTGTCATTTGGAACACTGCATTGACTCGCGCAAACAAAATGTACCAACGCACACAATAAAGTGAAATTCGACATTACAGCGCGCAAAAATCAATACGTCGATTTCGCCAACTGACGACTATATCCCGATAAAACGATCGCTTACGGAGAGGCGGCAAGACTTTCTGATGAAATGGGACAACATTTGAAGCGCCACAGGGTCATCAAAACACTTTCCAAGAACAATAAACACTCCTTTAGATAGTAATAATAAACCTGTTTTCTGCTTAAGGTACCAGTCCACCAAGATTTTAGAATTTTTTAGCAATTCTTGGCCGAGTGAGCACTTCCGCAAGTTTTTTTCTCAGATATCCTCTTCATATATTCACAGAGGCTGTTTGCTGTATACACCTGTTACATTATATGTCAAGAAACTTTAGTAGCTACACAAATCAAATTGGCATACAGCTAAGAGCATTTATAATGTGTGAAAGTTAGCATGTGGTGGTCATTTCCTGCACTTATTCCGTCATGGCCGCTGGACTAAAGGCGCCAGAAAGCTATGTGACGTGCGGAGTTTGCACCAACAAATAATGTGTGAATCAAGTCTACATGTATACCTGCCCACACTGATCATAGTCTGTACTGGTACTGAGTGTTTTGTTTTCGAGCCACAAACCTCTGTTTCAGACTGTTAAAATGGCGCCCCAAACAACAAACACACATTTCGAGCGGAAGATGCGTACAATTTTAATCTGAATATGCTCACTAAATGGCCCAGATCACAGTTTGGCACATAATTTTACAAATACTTGCTTTTGTCAGCTGAAAATAGCATAGGATGGGGAGTATTTAATTTTAAGTCACATTCAATCGCCACAGACGGGCAGTTTTGGAATATTCAGTAAAAAGCCCATAGGCAAACTACGAAACTAAGCCTTTTTCAGGTGGACTGGTACCTAATAAAAATTAATAAATTTATCCTAAAATTGAAAGTTTCTCCCTCAAAGTATAATTTGCTAGAAAAGTATACTTTGCAATGTTGGTGAAATAGGCTACAGGTCTGTGACTGGGGAAATGGGACTTCTAGAATTATGTATGGCCTGTCTAAATCCTAAATAGATGGCATGCTTGTGTAGTGTAATCTTTAATATTTGTGAAAAGAATCATGGGTGCTTAACAGAATTACAAAATGTGCAAACCCTGATCAGACAATGCGGATGACACTTTAAACCATTCAGTATATGACCTTACTAACTTGAGAGTTGAATCCGGTTATACCCATTATAAAAGTAGTAATACTAGTACTAGTCATATTACTTTTATGTAGTAGGGCTAAGTGACTAGTCTGGAGAAAACCTGGCACCAGGTCTGGTTATTCTAATTTCAGGGCTGAATATATATTATTTCTGTAAATATTCACTTCTGATTTTGGGATTTTCCCCCCATCACCACAGATGAAATACGGGCTTCGACCATGTTAACCCGGCATAAAATGACATTAGCTGCTGATAGGCCGTTAAAACCATTAAATAAATCGATTCACTTTCACGTTTTTATTTATATCAAGAACTTTAAATCTGTATTGGAATTCTTGGCTTTGCTAGTACAGGGGATTAAAGGTTACACTGGGCAAAAACAAAGTAAGCAAAGTTCCTTTGGTCGTGGCAGTCACGTGTTTCGTACAAACATAATACGCAATTTTCCCCCGAGTTAGACCCTAATCTGGCTACACTGATTACCTAGGCTGGCCTGGATCTGCACTGGTGCCACATGTAATAGGCCACGTTTCTCTACGAACATGCCTACATAAATTGGCAATGATAATTGCTATCATAATGGGGTCTGTTTCGTTTTTCCGACCAGACTCCTGTGTAGATCCTGATCAGACTGTGTACATTCATGAGTGGATAATTGATAAGGAGATATGTTGGTTTGAAATGAAATAAGGCCGATTTTGTCATATGTGACTCGAGTAAAGGGATTATGGCATGTGTTCCCAGTCTAGTTCATGAATACAGCCATGGAGTCAAATTAGGACTTGTGATGTTTGTTAGATGAACCATTGGTGTTTCAGTTACTGAATAGCGAACAGTGCAGACCCTGACCAGACTGCGCGGATGCGCAGGCTGGTCTGGGTCTGCACTGGTCGCAAATACCATAAACCCCATGTCTCCATTCACAGCACATATAATGGCCAAAATCGATTGGTGAATAATTTATTATTTGATTTATCGTTTTAATTGTAACTTCCGGGTCGTTTGCCAAATGTGCATCTGTTTATACATAGTGGAACTTTAGTGCACGAGACACTAATCTGATGTGGGAAATGTTGTATGCATTTGTTTCGATATTACTCAAGGTGCATATCTTGTCAAGTTGCATTTGGTGGTCTCTGTACGTTGGCCAAAAAATATGTCGTTTTTTGCTAAGAATCGATTTTTTTTGTTTTTACTGGCAATACTGAGACGGAAATAGATTCTTCGCAAAAACGGCATTAGTATGTGTCGAAGTCCCCAGTCCACCAAATGCAGGTCATGAAGACGCGTTTGCTGCGCCAAATGTCATCAAAATTCGTTGCATACTAAGGAAAATATCAAATAATATTTACTTTGGAGTTGGTGGGCTTTCAATACGTTCATACATTGTTGTTGTTGTGGTAACCACGTGATCATGCACGTTGCTACTTGTGTTGAATACATTGATGTATGTATAGACACTATATGCCTCTTATGACTTGAAGCGTTCTGTATTGAGCCAGAGACATACATGCATGGATTGAGCAGATTCCCTGATATATGTGTGTAAACAGGGACATATAATTATTACAGAGAGATTGGAAGCTCGTTATGTGCAAGAATTTAATGGTTATATTTAAGAAATGTTCAGTTTAATATATGGTGTTATTATACCTCATCGTAAATTCGACGCTTTGCATTGGTCAATTCCCTACCACGTGGTATAAAGCAATTGGCCATATGTACCCTGAGGGCAATAATGCCATGACATAATATAATTATTGACCGTTTCGCCCGAAGATACCCGAAGTCTGGTCACGGAAACTACCGAACATTAATTGGATCACCTTGTAGTTCACCGCGCATCGAAACCGAAAGTACCGAATGAGATTAAAGCAGACGCTGACTGGTACCCCCGTTGTTTTACCCCTATAACAGTAAAGCATTGTAAACCGAGCACCAGCTGCGCAGATATAAACAAAGATGGCGGAAGCCAGTGGAATCAAACGTAAGTGATATTGTGTGCAATGTGAAATGTTAGATATATTCGGTATAATAAAGTAAATGGTGCCCTTGGTTGAGGGGGATATTGTGGATTATCTCCCCTCGAGGACATTATCGGCTGCGCCTCGGGAGATAATGTTTCCTCGGGGAGAAAATCCCCAATATCCCCCTCAACCAAGGGCACCATTTATATAATACAGTGACATAGCCTGGGTGATAGTACTATTCTGTGGTGGAAGTTCTACTGCGTGGTATTCACGGTGACGGATTTACAAGCACTCAATACGAGGTTGTCGTACTAAGGCCGGAGAGATACAACATAAATATGGCGGAGAAGGGATATTCGAAAAGAAAGGACTCGTGGAATTGTCCGATCTGTCTGGATGTGTTTAACCGCCCTCGCTCCCTGCCGTGTCTGCACACCTTCTGTACAAATTGTCTTCACGGTCACATCACAAAAAGCAGTCAAAGGCTCTCGCAATTCAAATGCCCCGTATGCCGGGCTGACGTCCAACCGCCAAGGACATACACGGGGCGAGTAAACTGGGCAAAGCAATTCCCGATCAACCATTGGCTGGTGTCTATGATGGATGAAGAGCAATTGAGGGATGACCTTGAACTTCATGAAACGAAGAATTGTTGTGAAGTTCATCCGGATTTAACCATTAAGTTATTCTGTCTTGATCATCAGGCGCTTTGTTGCCCAATGTGTGTCGCAACCGATCATAGACGTTGTGACGAAGTTCGGGAAATTACGGAAATTCTCGATGATTGGAACGTTGTCAAGGAGACCGATGATGTCCAGAGGACGCTGTCTGTGACTAAGAATTCCGTTGATGAACTGAATAAGACCAGACATGAGCAGAAACTAGCCGCATTGGGAAACAAAGACGCAATTATTGGGAAAATATCCGATGAAAAAGAAAAAATTGTTAGGCATTTCGATAAACTATCAGCTGTTTTATTTGAATCGGTTGAGACAAAATATAATGAAATAAACAAATGTATCCAGGATGATCTCAAAAGGCGCGTAGACACTGATAAAATCGTCGATGAATCAAAAGCGCTTATTGCTAAAATAGAACAGGACCCTTCCGCGAAGGTAAATGCTTTTATTCTCATAGCACAGGTGCAGTCAAAATGTAGAAATATTGTCGAGACAATTTGCAAAACCGAAATAACTGTCGAAAATGAAACCATCGACTGCTGCATCAACGAAAACGTCTTGAATATAGAAACGTTAGTACCGTCGTTTGGAGAGCTAGTGATTGTACACGAGGAGAGGGCGGAGCTAGAAGCTGACCTTGATACAACTGTTACCAGGGGTGACTCACTAAGTCTATCCATGGAAACAACAGAACCTATCAGAGATTTCGGGATTCCAGGCGATAACGATGATGAAATAGTTAACACTGCAGATGTGGAATCTAACTCCGTTTGGTACCCACTCATTTCCGGTGTATGCGCCGTGTTTTGGGATTACTTGTTTACGTGGAGTGTTGATAATCACTTGTGAAACTGCTCCAAATGATTTCGAAAGATTCATCTGAACTGGCGTTATTCACACGAGTAACTTTCATCACTTCCGATGACGTTGGATCAACGTGTTACGTCAGTGACGAAGGCAAGAATTCCGTGATGTAATTTGGTATGACATACACAACACTGATACTCCTACCACAATTTGTATACACGCATACCGATCTGGAGTGTCCACAAGGACTAGCAGTTGGAGCAATGAGTGGTATTTTCATCTGCGGTTTCGGTTCGATGAACATCCACCAAATTAGCAAAGAGGGACAACTGCGACGTGTCATAACAACAACAAACCGACCGTGGAACGTTGCAATGAGTCCCAACAGACGGTTGCTATGCTTCTCGTGTTACCCCGAAAATGAGCAATGTAAGTGTGTTTACTTCTACGAACAAACTGGGTCCTGAGGGCAAAAAGATGAACAATCTGCATGGACGGTCGAAGCGGTCGTGATTGTTTCTTTCACTTCAAAAAGAAACAATCAATGAGCCTGCCTTAATTATAAACGTGGCTGTGACTGGAGAAAAGGGGATTAAGGGTTTGCGACCAGTGTAGATCCAGATCAGCTTGTGCATCAGCCTGTGATCAGGATCTGTTCTGTTCGTCATTCCATCAATGATACATTTGTCAGACTTCTGAAAAGCAATATAGATCGTTATCAGGCTAAACGTGCGTGCTCTTTGATGAGAATCTACACTGATCACAAATACAATAAGCCCTATTTCTCCAATCACAGCCACATAGGATAAGCCTTGTACATTATTTCAGTAGAATTAGGATCTACTCGTTTTGCTGATGACTGTCATGCTACCCAAGTGACTACTGATACTAGCATATTGTGAACAGCGTATATCCACGAAAGAACGAATTATTAAATTGAGGGAACGAATTGTTATTTCCTGGAAACGAATTAATAACAAAAAATCCATGTCCCCTGCGGAGCTCCGTATCTATTTACTGAAAACGAACATATAAAAGGTTTAAACATATACTAATCTGTGACTTGCTTTGAAGTCGATACTTCCTATATAGTGCGATCAATATGTGTAGAAAAAAGGTCGACCTGTGCACTTTTGGAAGAGTCTGCCAAATTTTGCATATCTGTTCAGTGATGAATTTCGAAAAAAATCAGACGGGTGGCCACGAAAAAAATCCAACGGAATGATCTAATTTTCATAAATCCAAGATGGCCGCCGGCAAAAAACACTTACCGTCTTAAACTCGAATATATATGCATATGTTTGGCAATTTATATTTACATTTGAGTATAAAACGATAGTAGTATAAATGCACAAATTAATTACATTGTTTACACGACATTTATAGTTCAATGTCATGATTGAAGGTCAAGGTCAGGTAGGAAAAACTTCAAATTTCAGCCAGGATGTTCTATTTGGTTGCGCATCACTGCATGTTATTTCCAAAATACTGCAATATTGGAACCTACTGTGACTACATATTGAGTGAAGAGTCAAATAAAATTAATTTTAACCATCATTGTTCAAAATTCAAGGTCAATGTCAAGGTCAAAACCTGATATATCAAGTTCAGTAATTTTCTTTAGCCATCGGTTTCTTTTGTTTTTGACAATCTTACAATCTATGATAATAGTTTTCAAGCTATGTCATCAGTTGTAATTGGTTCGCCGATATTCTGACACGTTTAAGTTTTAAGTGTCAATAACTAGGTTGAAACATTCTTACGTTTTGTAAATTTTGGTAGCAATATATTGATCATTCGTGACGTCATGTCGAATTCCAAATATGCTCAAGAGAAGTTTTGAAGAATATTGTACAGTGCGGAAGATTTTGGAGCAATAATTGTGCCATTAAGAAATGAGAGAAGTATAATACCATAAAGAACACAAATGTGCCGAGAAAGGTTAGTGCGGGTTTTACAGAATCAACAACAACAACCGTCAAGTTTATGTGGCATTAGTGTTTAATTTAAAAAGGTATACCAGAAGGCAGAACTGTGTTCACTGTAACTGTATCTCCCCATTATATTGTCCCAATGAATTATTCAGAATGAAGTTTTGTTGATGTTCAAAATATCTAGTTTACCTAATTCCGATGTCTACCTAATTTCGACACAGCTGTTAAATGTTCAAGTTATAAAGCTGGATCTGACAATCGTATCAAACATATTTTACTCCCATATCTTTGTACATCTACATGAGAGCCTACTGCATTATGGTTCACATGAACTTACCACACATTCAGCATTCAACATTCAACAGCCTAATTAACATGGATACTCTCGTACCCAGACCACCTCAATGTCTGAAATTACAAAATCATTTATGGGTTTGAAACATTACGTTAGTTAATTCTAAAGACATCTGAACCTACTAATCCCAATGATGACCATCTTGCAATCTGTTTATTACTACGGTCTACTCTGTACAATGTAAGAATAAAAATGTGTTGCCTGTTGTTTCTCTTATTATTATTTTTTCAGTGAATACATGTTTTTATAGCACATTAGAATTTTCACAATTGGAATAGTCTCATGTGTTTTTGAAATCTTTTTTATGATGGAATATTGCAAATACGAAATACAAAACAACCAGCATACGACACAATTTAATTCAGCGAATTGTAGTAATGACTTCGCGTTATATGTTGCGTCCCTTATCGTCCAAACCTCTATGCGATCACGAAAAGTATACAATGGGCGTTTCCAGTGACTCACGGTGAGGACAAGTATGTGGTGCTAATGGGTGGTTTGCACCTCGAAAAGGCTGCTTTAACTTTGCGTGGCGACCTTCTAGAAGAAAGTGGATGGGTGGAAGCCCTTACAGAAGCTGGTATTTTCACATCTGGTGCTGCAGTGTCTTGTCTCACAGCTACACACATCAAGTGCACTCGCTATGCACATGAAGTCACAGCAGTAACTGTTGTTCTCTATACAATCATGATGAAGCAGTACATTGAATATCACAAATCGGTTCCACCAGCATACTCACCAGATGATGTGGATTTACGGGCAACGGAAATGTCTGCATCAACTCCATTACATGTACCATGTCCTTGAACTAGAACTCCTTGTGCTAGTGTACACCCGCTCGATCAGAGAAGGAAAGTGTTATATACTAGTATACAAATCAAGGGTAACTGGACTTGCTCCATGGTTCATGGTTCTGAATCACACTCACTACGAAAGATGGGTACCAGTTCACATCCGGGACATAGTTACATTATCCAAACTACATCCTCAAGTAGTTGCTGAGTTTGAGAGCGAACATTTCACAGTAAACAAAACTGGGCGAAAGTTTTCGAACATAGCAGTGGACCAGGCTCACGAGCAGAACAATGTAACGATAAAGGGTGACGGTGGTGTAATATGGAAGACACATCACACAGACGCACTCCAGCGGTGGTCCATTGCTCACCCGAAATTACATGTGTGATTAACACTTTTGAAGAAACTATCATCACAACCATTGCCCGAAGGAGCACACGAAAGGCACACCATGAACAAACAAAAACATTTCAAGCAAAGTTTGTTAATGATTGTAGATCACTAGAAAAAGTGATCAACGCTATGTGCAATCCCTTCGCAGAAAATGGTGAAGTACTCTATCGCTTACACACGATAGAGATTCTTTCAGAATCAGCAATCCTCTGTGTGCAGAAACTGCGAGAAGCCGGCCTACAACAGATTGACGAGTATCTTACAAAGCGCCCCAAGACACACACAGACTCCATTTTCAAGCCATTAACAAATAATAAGCTACACATAATGGCCCCTACCAGCACTCGACAAACCAAACGCCCACAAGAGAAAGCGCTGCAAAACACAACGTTCTACGCTCGCCCGATTATACGTAGCAAGTGCAGTTCGGGGTGGTAGTTCAGATAATTTCTTCTCGCATGAAAATCAGGCGCATCCCCCATCCATTTCAGACAATTGAAACATTCGAAAAAGCAGCTAACATCACGCCGGTTATGCATACTCCAAATGCTCATGGGTGGAGCAGCAGTAATTAATTACCTGCCACGTGACAAGGGCAAGACATTCGCCGACTACATGAATGACACATTCTTTCCATACATCTCTCGAGTGCTGGATAACCACCGACAGTTTTATATAGTGTTTGCTGTATATATGGAGGACAGCCTAAAATAACAAACGAAAGCAAGGGGAAAGGGTGTGAGGATCAAGGTATCACGCTGCACCTCTCCACCAAAAAGCTGGCCTTTATTTCTCAACGATGATGTAAACAAGTCGGAGCTGTTCATGCTAATATCGGATGAGGTGCGCTCACTCTCTGTTCCCGACAACAAACAATTGATTGTAACACATCGTGACTGTGTCGTGTGTGTCCAAGGCCGTGAAGATATACGTATACTTTCGCCTTGTAACCATGAAGAAGCAGATTCAAGGTTAATGGTACACATTACTGATGCAGTCGCTGAAGGATACAATTCATTCATGATACGAACAGTTGATTCTGATGTGGCTATGAGTGTGACGTGGGTGTCCTATAGTACTGGAAAAGATCATCGCTACATTCCTGTTCATGATATATCAGCAGCTATTGGAACACAGAAGTCCCTCTGCATGCCGATGAATCATGCGTATACTGGATGCGACACCGTATCATCGTTCCATTCTATAGGGAAAATGACGACATTGAAAACCTGGGCCCGGTTGCTCAAAACCTCTGTTTGCTTAACAGACTGTTAAATCCTTAACATTGTTAAGGATTTAACAGTCTATTAAGCTAACAGAAGGTTTGAGCAACCGGGTCCATGTGTTCATTTCCCGAAGTAACGGAAACTTTTCGGGTGCTAGCAGAAGGCCCAAACGCAATCAGTGAACGTGATATTCAGGTGCTAGAACGTTTCACCGTCCTGCTGTATGACCGCACCAGTGATTCAAACAGTGTTAATGAAGTTCGAAAGCAACTGTTCACCGCAATGGGACGTACACTGCTTCTCTTGAACAGCATAGCAAGCGGGCAACACTACAGGGCGGTCACATCTGGGGTCATGCACATGAGACATAACTGCCTGAAGTATATCCTGCTGCATGGGGGTGGACTAACGAGTCAGGAAAGTGGCAACCATTGTGGGGCTGCCTCCCAATTGCCAGTGCATCCTGCAGGAGGCTGATTCGATGTGGCTGTATGAAAGGCTGCACTGGTCGATGTCACTGTGCTAAGGCTGCTTTGCCCTGCATGTCACTATGTCTTGGATGTAAGGGTGCATGCGCAAACTCAGTACCAAAATAAGAATTTGCAATGCATAGCCACAGCTAACACCTAGAGGCTAGTATATGGAAACCAGCATAAATTGGTTTTAGTGTGCTGAATTGTGCATTTTAAGTTGACTCAGAGCTCCAGTTAAGGCGCGTAATTTTATCGTTTTCGGGGGTAAATTTTGTTATTTCTTCTCCAGAAATGGCAAGTTATGAGTGCTTTAGAACCGTCTCATTGATACAATTGTAAAGAACTCCCACCTTGCCATTTTGGTGAAGAAATAAGAAAAAATACCGGAAGATGTTGCCAAATTACGCACCTTAACTGGAGCTCTGTAAAATGACCTTGACCTTTGAAGTTGGCGAGATTAATTCAATTTTATTTACCACCCGAAAGTCACCAAAATATATATCACGTAACAGTAGGCGACATAGCTCTGCAGTCATGTGAAAATATTCATACTACAGAAACTTGTATAAACATGTAGACTGATTTTGTTTACAGTCTAGCTTGACCTTCACTATGACTCACTATGACCTCCACCACTGAAGCTCATGAACATAATGTGATTTTATTGTATATTCATTAAACTTTTATACATCTATATCTCTATAGATTCAAAAAGTGTCTTAAATATCTAGAAAATCACATATGTGTGGAAGAAGATCAACAAAATTAATAAAATTGCCGTCTTTTTCAGTTTGACCTTGACCTTGACCTATTTGTTTCACTGTAAATTGTTGTAAATCCATGTTATTTACTTCCATATCCAAATGAATTTCATGGTCGACAATTAAAGTGCTTTAGTTGGTGACATGGATGCACATATATACGCATTTCAGAGTTTGTATTTTTGTTATGGTGGCCATCTTGGATTTATCCATATGATATCATTCCTGGTAATATTTTGTTTGGCCACTCGTCTGAAATGTTCTAATTTGTTCTAATAAACATCTGTGCAAAATTTGGCAGACTCTTCCAAAAGTGCACTTCTCAAACACATATCGGCCCCAATAATACAATGTGCCCTTCTAGTATTAATTACACACTTTACACGTACGAGTATATCGGTCAAATCTAGTGCAATATATGGGTCGCCGGCTGGCAAAATGACCATATATATGATGTTTACAACCAGCATAGTCCAAGGCCTGCGCAGTGTATCCGCCTAGTCTGATCAGGTTCTGTCCTGTTCTTTAAACACCAAATTTGAAAGTAGTATCGTCGTTACCAAAGCTATTAGATCTTATCACATCTTTGATACATTTTAGAGTTTTGTTTCTGCATTTACAAGCACATGGGCAATGTATGGACATCATTTCATGTCTATAATCCGCGGACGAATCGTGATCTAACTGTGTTATCACATACTCATCATGAGAATGTGATAACACAGTTAGATCACGATTCGTCCGCGGATTATCTCCTCGTACATGCGGACGAATCGTGATATAACTGATCATACTGATTGCTTGTGCAAAATGGTCAGGATCTACACTTGTTGGAAACATCGTAAGGTGCCCTTTCTCAGCCGGTGGCGCGTCTATGACAACAGTCACAGACCTGTGTATGAGAGTCCAGGCCCAATCACATATATGAGACACGCCATGCGATTTTGTACATTCGGACATCTGCGTAATGTCATCAAATACGTTTGCAAAATTTACAATATTTTTCATAAATAAAGGCAAAAGTCGACAAAACTTAGAGTACATGCGGAATATAAAATTCCGCATGTACTGTGAAATTGTTGTAAACTTTTGACCCTATTTACGGAAAATATTGTAAATTTTGTAAACGTATTTCATGAAATTACGCAGATGTCCGAAGGTACAAAATCACATAGCGTATGTGGCTAACACTGAAGAAATGGGGCTTACGGGATTTCTGACCAGTGTAGCTCCTGATCAAATAGCACACTCATATAGCCTGATACCGATCAATGTTGCGTGTTAGAAGAAAAACAGGTGTTCCTTTGATGGAATGGCGACCAGTGCGGATCCTGATCATGCACAGGCTGATCTGAACCGACACTGGTCGCAAAACCCATAAACCCCATTTCTCCAGTCACAGCCACATATGAAACACTCTGTTCTGATTCAGGATCTTCGATATATTTTTGTAAACTACGTCGAATGTTGACAATAATTTCACCGCACACGCTCTGACATTTTCGTTAAATTTTGATACCATTTACCTTACTGAAAGAATGATTGACTGTCATATTGGGGTTTAGTCCGTTAATATTTAACAGGTACGTCAGATTGAAACAGGAATACCATCCTATATGTATATGGGGAGATTGGTTGATTTTGTGTTTTACATCAGTTCAACAACAAGGGCATACACATGCAGTACTAAATATATGGAGGCGGCTACTACCGGACGTTCAGCACTGAATTACATCAATGTTCAGTCAGTTTCCTGATCCGGTGCCAAGCACCATTGCTACACCGGATCAATTGATCCCAGGCGCGAATCCCAGTAAGAGTAGGACATCGCCATGATGGATTGCAGATGTGTTTAATATGCACATTATAGTCCCTGCCAATCTAACAAGACTCGTGGAAAACGCATGCAAATATTTCATGTCCGTCACGAGTCATAGGGGTTTTAATGTGTGCATATTTTATGTAAATGAGATGTGACATAAATTATTTTAAATAATGTAAATTACGATATGTTTTCCATTAAAATCCATGTTATATTGAATAAACGTGTATTTTTTTCTTTGAAACGTGTATTTCTGTATACAAGATCAGTATATGAAATTAATTAAGACAGAATGTTAAACATAAACTTATTATAAATAGTAGTTATGTGTCATCTGTGACGTCACATTAAGTGCTGCATACTCCAAGCTAAGTTAAAGTTAAAACCAACATAACTTTTGAGAGAGATAGGATATTTGCATGCGATTTCACCAGTTAGATTTGCAAGGACTATAATGTGCATATTAAACAAAATTAACATCCAAGAGGCCTTTTAAGATATGCACTTACTAGTTTACAAAAATAATCGTCCTTGAATACAGAGATAGGACATACAATCTCATATGCTGTCTATTTCACTGACACACTTTCTGATCCAGTTTACACCGTCACATTAAAACTGTTGAAAGTTCGTGTGAAACTACATCTAAATAGGGAAATGTCAAATTGACTTACGCTAAACGTACAATCACATATCTCTACATGATCGCTAACAGTACAATAAACTCAACAGGGAAACATGACCAGATAGAACCGATCTAACGCACAGGTGGAAGACTCAGACATGTGATACAAAAAAAATGCCCATAACAAAATAATGGATTATTTGTAATGACAAATTGCCCATAACAAAAAAATTCATTACCCCACCCACTTGGTCTAATACAAATGCATTTTTTTGTGTAACAGATCCGAGTCTTCCACATGTGACCTAACGCTGGTGACATACATGACTATTGATTTTGGGCACTGTTTCACATGATACAATAGTAAATCCCCATACCTGTGCATAGGCTGTTATCACGCATCCGAGGGTTGCAGTTGTCATGTTCATTTTGTACCTAACAACATGCGCGATATTTATATGAAATACATTTGCAGAAACTGTGATAGTTTCCGTAAATGACGTCGAAAGATGACGAAATTTTCATAGCAAATGTAGAATTGAATTCCACATTTTGTATGAAAATATTGTCAACTTCCGACGTCATTTACGGAAACTATCTTAAATTTTGTAAACATTTTTAATGAAATATCGCACATGTTCTTAGGTTTGTTGTTTGTTTGTTTGTTTGGGTATAACGGCCTATAAACAACTAAGGTAATTTAAGAGTGGGCCAATGGGATTAGTACTAAATCCCATATATTGCCTGTACAAATGGAGGGAAAATCCCAAAATCAGAAAAGAATATTTACGATAAAAACACTATATATTCATCCCTGAAATCAGAATAATCCTGATCTGATGCCAGGTCCTCGCCACACAAGAATCACTTGGCCCCCTCCCAAAAGCAGTAGGATCAGTAATAATCTTACTACTTTTATAACGGGCAATAACCCAATTCAACTCCCAGGTAACAAAAGAGTCGAAAATAAAAACGTACCCGGCAAATTGTGATTTCTATAAGGGGGGACCACTACCGTTAATTTACCCCATCATGTTCTTCCGATTAACTACCCACACATGTTCTTAGGTACAAAATCACATGCAGTGTCACATATTTGGTTGCATATAGTAAGCCAGTATAGCAGCTACAATAGCCACTTATTCTTGTAACCACAATATTAAAGGCACATGCCCACTCAGTAGGCACACAATGTTCTTAACCCTTTCAACCCTAATGCACTGGAATGGACTGTGATATGCTAATGTTCCGACCAATCCAATGGTCACAAAATGATTTTCAGATTCGTCCATTTATGAAAAGGGGGTGTTTTTGTTCTAAGAAATATTAAAATTACTTTCAAAAAGTGCAGATCCTGATGAGACGGCTCGTTACGAGCCGGCTCAACTGGATCTGCACGTTTTGCATAAACCGCTATAGCGGGATTTCGGGTTCAAAGGGTTAATAGGAATTAAATATGTGTATAATTGTGTCACTATTCCACCAGTTCTAAATATTACGAGTGCCCGCTATACAGATATAATCATTTAGTAATATGTATTTTACTGATAGCGACGCCCGGTTGTATCAGGCTATTTTCATATGCAAATGAGGCATAATATTTTGTAATTATTTATACTAATTAAATGCGTCACCCGAAACAATAATAGTTTCGACAGATTATAAAGTATGAACATTGCACATCAAAAAATATATACAGATAATAAATAGTAATGTCCGTTAACATGTTAAGGTAACACGGTTATCGCCCCTGATATCCGTGTGGAAATTTACGTCTGACATAAAATGTATACTAATGCAAATCAATACGTGGGGTAATGGTGAATGAATGTTTATTTTGCCAGAAAATGTCATACCTACAGAGTATACAAAACTATCTGACTTCCTATATTATAAGCTACCGAGAGGCATGTATCTTTAAAGCGTACCAGTTGTGCAATCCAAAAGTATCGAGTTGCGTAGGGTAAACCAGTGTAGCGGCTATCGTTACCACTGGTCTTATCACATTAACCCTTTCACTCCTAAGTAACTGGAATGGATTTTGATATGATTTTCAGACTAGTCCATTTATGAAAAAGGGGGTGTTTTTGGTCTCAAATATAAGAAAATTGCTTGCAACAAATGTGCCGAAGGTCACAATATACGCCCGTCGAGGCAAGGCCAGTCAACAAGGGGAGATAACTCACTGAAAACCACTGAAAACCAATAGGCTTCTTCGTCTTGCCTTGATAAACATTTATACCGAATTCTGTTACGATCGGTGAAGTAGAACTTGAGTTAGTGTCTGGACAAGGATACAGAGTGCGAAAATTAAAAATGGCCGCCAAGGGATGATAAGTCATCGGAAATTTTTCAAAATCAATATGCTCCTTCGTCTTGCCGTGATAAACATGTATACCGAATTTGGTTACGAGCGTTGAAGTAGAACTTGAGTTATTGCGCGGACAAGGATACAGAGTGCGAAACATAAAAATGGCCGCCAAAGGGAAATAAGTCATCAAAATCAATAGGCTTCTTCGTCTTACCGTGATAAACGTGTATACCGAATTTGGTTACAATCCGTCAAGTAGTAGTCTAGTTATTGCGTGGACAAGCTGTGCCCGACGCCAGTAATGGTGAATACATAAAAAGTCCCGTTTTTTCAAACGGGCGTATAAAAAGTACAGAAGCCGGCTCATCTGGAACTACACTTTTTGCCAATACAACTATACATGTCCACAAATTGGGTCTCTAGTATCGAGTTGCATAGGGTAAACCCTGATAGCGGTTGTTGCCACTGATTGTTTCAACCATGATAAGAAAATCTACCAGCCCCGTGCAACCCAGTACAAGAAACACAAGCGTTCGTGTTTCTCGTATCAGATTTTATCCCGTCAACACAGTGCGTATGTGCCGTGAAACACGGTGCCGTGAAACATTTTTGATATCCAGTCAATACAATGTTTGCATTGTACAGCCATTTGTAGGTGTTGACGGGATAAACAGAATAGTAGGTTAGTGCCGTGAATGGGAAAACATATCTGGCGCGGCACGGAAACGGGATGTGCTCGGCATAGCCTCGCCCATCCCGTTTCCTGAGCCTTGCCAGATATGTTTTCCCATTCACGGCACTAACCTACTATTCTCTATCTTATTTTCCTTATTTCTGAACCAAAGTATATGTTGTGACCACTCATTTGAACCGTCTCGCCGAGACGGTTCAAATGAGTGGTCACAACATATACTTCTGATGAGAAATAAAGAAATTCTTGAGCCTTGCCGGATATTTTTTCCCATTCACGGCACTAACCTACTATTCTCTATGTATATGGTGGTTAGTACCAGCTAAAGAGTATTGAGGCATACTTGGAAGAACTATCACATACTGTTTTCTACGGAGCCCCGCAGGGAATATATAATTCTTTTTTTTTATTACATATAATTCATTTCCACAAAATAACAATTCGTTCCCTCAATTTGTTCCCACGAATTAACAATTCGTTCCCACGAATTAACAATTTGTTCCCCCAATTTAACAATTCGTTCCCACGAAACAACAGTTCGTTCCCAGGGGAACGAATTGTTAATTCGTGGGAACGAATTGGTATATCATGGGAACGAATTGTTAATTCGAGGGAACGAATTGTCATATTGTGGGAACGAATTGTTAATTCGAAGAACAAATTGTTATTTCGTGGGCACGAATTAATAAAAAAAAACATGTCCCTGCGGGGCTCCGTAGTTATCACATTTCAACCTTATAATATAAACACAAATAGTCATGTTTCTAGTTCTCGCTTTCGTACGTGCAAGGTACAAAATAATCTTCATATAAAAATATCGACAGGCCATACACCAATGTGTGTGCCTGATCATTTAACGGATGGTTGACCATTTCAACCCTACGCAACTGGAATAGATTTGATACGTTAATTTTGCAACGAATCCAATCGTCACAAAATGATTTTCAGACTAGTCCATTTATGAAAAGGGGGTGTTTTTTCTCTCAAATATATGAAAATTACTTATACAATGTGAAAAGTAATTCTGGCACTGATCAATATGGTAAAATATTGACAATTTACTTTCCATTGTGTTTCAATGTCAAACAAATATACATATATAATAAACATATATGTTTTATTCTGTGATAAAATATCAAGACTATTTGTATTCCTTTCATGTGCTGGACGTACGGATGCCGGTAACACTATATGCCCGCCTCACCATTCGGTGGGGCATAACAATAACAAACTATATATTCAACCCTGAAATCAGAATAATCCTGATCTGGTACCAGGTCCTCGCCCCACCAGAATCACTTGGCCCCCTCCAAAAAGCAGTGGGATCAGTAATAATCTTACTACTTTTATAATGGGCAATAACCCAATTCAACTCCAAGGTAACAAAAGAGCCAAAGATAAAAACGTACCTGAGACTTTGTTTGTGACCTTCACCTTGGGGTAAGGGTTGAGTGCTGGGACATGGATTTGCTACAGCATGATGAAGGGCCATCTGAGGAATGCATGTATGAAATAGCAAAATGCTCCACGTTAAGTTTGTGGGCGCCGACGACGTCGGGAGTATGCAATAAGCTCTTGCTAAAAACAGGTCGTTGAAAATATTCTGGTTCACACGAACGAAACTATAACACAGGCTGTAAACATCCTATGTAAAAAGAAACAAATGGACATAACTCCAAAAGAGAAATCTCACATCTTTGACACGATATCTATGAATGTGTGAAGTTTTTTTTTAAATATTCCATACGATATTCAACTTATGCTCTGGACAAGAAATAAAAACAATGAAAAGAAAAAAGAGCAATAACTAAAAAAATAACGATGAAATTATCCAAATTTGTGATGCTAGAATAGTCATTCTTGGGTACGACACACCTTTGACTCAATATATTGTATGCGTGTGTGAAGTTTTATTAAAATATTGCACACGCTATTCAACTTAACCTTTACACCGCTATCTTAATTTTTTGTTGTCTGTTGTTTATTTTCCAGTTGTATTACCATGCTTTAACAGCACTTTAGAATAATTTACAACATCATGCAAAATGCTGTCAAATACATGTTTTTACTGAGAAATAAGGCAAGTTATAAAAGAAACAGCAGACGACAATTGTTGTGCGTAGCGGTCTAAGGGTTAAGATGGTCCAGACAAGAAAATGTCTCCAGACGTATGGAAAGGTTAAAATAATGTCCTTTTGACAACAGTATTATAAATCCTTATACATATTAGCATGATACAACAATTTATATCAACATGAAAGTAGGAAATTCCATTAAACAACTCAATAACAAATTACATACACTATGGAATGCATATACATGTAATTACAAATAAATTATTGTTACAAGGCTGCCGTTGTTCGACACCGCTCACAGTCGTGTTCAAACATACAGCGCGTGCTGTTTGGCCATGGCTGTAGACAATGATCATTTCGGGGCCAAGCCAACACGTACGTAATGCATGCGTTACTAGAACGCGCCATTACGTCTCCAGCTTATTTCACAACGGTCGCACTGAAGTTTTGAAATTGATGCGGCTGCATCACGCAACGTGTACTGCGGCCCCGGAATATGTATATGTAAATCAGCTGTTTGAATGAAACGGGTTATCAAAGTAGCGAAAGTAACTGCATATATGCTCAAAGTACACGATATTTCCGACGGAAATGTAACAATAATGTTCGACTATGTTAATAATTTTCCTTACTTCTTCTCAAAAGTATATGTTGTGACCACTCATTTGAACCGTCCAATGAGTGGTATCAACGTATACTTTACTTATAATTTAGAGAATTATTATTATTTTTATTTTTTGCGCAAAATAAGAATGGGAGAGCCTCAGCATGTAACGGGTTAACATGACAGAGTTGTGACCATTTATAGATGTGTACAGTATTTTACTTTTTATCTGCTGCAACTTTCACTTGATTATGGAATTTTGCAGTGTCATTTCAGTGTCATTTCAGTGGAACCTTTCTAACCGGACATCCTGGGTGTCCCCAGGGTGTCTGGTTTAGAGAGGTTCCGATGACCCGGCCTTAAATGATCTTAGCTGTTGATAGGCCGTTAAACACATATAAACCAAAAACCAAACATAAGAGGTGTGGGTCTCAAAATTAAGCTCACCTAAATTATATTGGTGTCTGGTTCCACTGTAGATCAGACATATGACAACTACACATGCCTGTGTGTTTTGCGATCATGAACACACCCTATCATCGCAGATAAATGACAGTCAAACCCAACAAAATTCGGCCCTGAGTTCAAACATCAGCCACGGCAGTATGTGAAGTGGCATGGTGGTCGCCAGATCAGACAAGTGGGGTTTTTCCGGGTACTCCGGTTTCCTCCCACATTAAGGACTGACCTTACACCCCCGTATGTGCCAACGAAAGCGTTTGTATTAGTGCTCTCGCAATTGGTCTGTAATCGATGCAAAATAAATACAATTTATAAACCTTTATTTTTATAATTTCTAATAATTCACATACATAGACAGTAAGTGTTATCTGGGATTAATTCCAAACACTTAGAAGAACTGCCGATTGAGGAGTGGCTGTTTAAATTCCATAATCAATTGTAAGTTGATTTATGGCTGTGATTAGAGAAATGGGGCTTATGGGTTTTGCGACCAGTGTAGATCCAGATCAGCCTGTGCATCCGCACAGTCTGATCAGGATCTGCACTGTTCGCCATTCTATCAATGGAACACCTGGCATGATTCAAACAAGCCACAGTTAGATCGCGGTTCGTCCGCATGTACAAAGAGATAATCCTCTGCGTACGGGCCTGATACGGACGATCGTGATCTAACTGTGTTAACACATCCTCATGTCCATACTTTGCCCACGTGCTGTGTAAATGCAGAAACAAAACTCGAAAATGTATCAATCAAAGATGTGGCAAGAAATCTAGATGGTTATCAGGCTACAGGAGTGTGCTATTTGATCAGGAGCTATACTGGTTGTAAATACATGTACCATAAGCCCCATTTCTCAAATCACAACCACGAACGTCGAATCATGTTTTGTGTGTGCAGTGTATGTACTTCCTCGTTACTATTTATTATATACATTTTCATAGGCGTAGAAGCAGGGGTGATGCCACCCCCCCCCCCCCCCCCCCCACCAATATTGAGAGTGGGGGGGGGGCAGAGTATGTTTTGGCCCCTCCAATAATTGCACGAAATTGTGTGTATGTATCGTCATTTATATTGTTCATATATATGGGCCGCGTTCTGTGACAGCCGGCCTTAATGACAACATTTTCAATTTGCATTTTTATTTACATTTTCTGATGCGGACACCTTTCAAAAACAATATTATGAAAATAAAATGCAATTATGTTTAATAATTTTTGTTTTATCTCACTTTTTGTAGCACCATGTGAATCACGCACGAAAAAAAAAAGGTAAAGTCATCGAGAAAATGACGTTATTGAAACGGCGACGTTTGTACAATGCAACTCAACAGCCTACAGTAGAAATGAGTGTTCATAGACTCATTGACTGTGCTTGCTGTAAACTGTATTTGCTGATAAGTTGCACTAAATGTATCTACAAGTTAGTATGTATACTATCAAACATTCATCAGAATAAAACTATGGTATGTACTACGGGGCGCCATGCAGGACAGGTTAATTATGTGTATAAAATACAAAATTGAGTTTTGTAACACTAAAAATCACAAAATCCAATTATGTAAAATTCTGATACAAAAACCAATTTTGTCCAGACAAAATTGAGTTTTGTAACACTAAAAATCACAAAATCCAATTATGTAAAATTCTGATATACAAAATTCATTTTTGTTATAAAGGATTCAATTTTGTAAGACAGAATTGAGTTTTGTGGGACAGAATTCAGTTTTTTGGGACAGAATTCAGTTTTGTCCACAAAAGTCAGTTTTGTCCACAAACATTAGTTTGCGTAGGATAGTCTATGTCATCTCTACGTTGATTGGTTGAGATCGGTCTTAGTCCATTTTACTAGATGGTGGAGTACACTTGCAGGTTTAAATATTTCAATGTGAAAATATAACCCAATATATCAATATTATACTTCTTTATGGACAGTTATTTTGGTTATATTATGATTACAAATGAGTGGTCACACCATATAAGCATATATACTTTGAAAGAGAAATAAGAAAAATATTCAGAATTTTCCCTCAATTATGTAAACAGGGTCAAACATAAAGTAGCCGGGACATAGCTAGACCTGAGAGCATGTCAATATATACAGAATACCAGGCTAGTGTATTTTGATATCAAGTTTATCAGGCAAGGCTAGGAAACGCGTAGGAATTCCGAGGCTTGCCGAGGAATTCCTACCGTTTCCGAGCCGAGCCTGATAAATCTTGATATTAAAATACACTATCCTGGTATTCTATTTATCAGGTAACGTTTTATGCTCGAAAATGACATTAGATGGCGTCGTATTCTAACAGTAGATCCTAACCTTGTGAAACAAATGGTATTGGATCTGTGTCTACTAGTTGCCAAGTTACGTGTTCGCAACTATGTGTCTACATGCATTATTTACAGTATACACCATCTTAGTATCCATGGTATCTACACAAATACTACAAATGGTTTCCTCAAATGGCCCAATACACACATTCTGTTTATAAACACAGACAGCAGTCAGAACACAGGCCACAGCGCGTGTATTATTGATTTAACTGGGGCAGATGTACCTTGCGATACACAATAAATGAGGTCAGTACTCGCGGGAGATATACATGTACATGAATTATGTGTACAATTATAACGCAAATGAGTTTAAATACGAATGGGTTTGTCAACGTTTGACTGTTTGGAGATAGTTGAAGCAAAAATGGCAGAATGAGAAAAAATGAATCATCGGCAGATGAGAATGAATCATCGACATTGAATGTGTAGATCGGCGACCGTGACCCATTTCTCCAGTGCAGTTTCTGACCAATGGTAGTCCTTCTTACATGCGTGTGCAGAATTGAATTTTGTGACACAGAATTGAATTTTGTTACACAGAATTGACAGAATTGAATTTTGTGACACAGAATTGAATTTTGTTGCACAGAATTGAATTGTTTGACACAGAATTGAATTTTGTTACACAGAATTGAATTTTGTGGCACAAAAGTGAATTTTGTGACACAGAATTGAGTTTTGTGGCACAAAAGTGAATTTTGTGACACAGAATTGAATTTTGTGGCACAAAAATTAATCTTGTTGACAAAATTGAGCCATGTCCCACTTGGCGCCCCGTATGTACATGTAGTGAACAAAACAAACGCACCACTATCGATTTTAATTAGCCGACCTGTGGCTTCGTAATTTGCCACCATCATCTGCCATAATAGATTCATATACGTGTGTAATTATACAATGTAATTATTTAAGAATTGGAGTCATTGACAGTTAATTGTGACGTCATTTATTGATTTAGGCAATACGTCACAAAAGACCAAAAAACAAAACGGCATTCCTGGTGTTGGAAATTGTAAATTATATGCACATCGTATCGGTGATTGAAACAAATGCATTTTATTTCTGTTGAAAGGAATGACCAGAATTTGGATAGGCCTATGGCTGCACATATCAATGACTTCAGCGCCCGATGGGGTCTAGAGGGTAGTCGGACACCCCCGGACATTTTTAAACAAACTAAAAATCGACTGTTCATTCCCCGACTCTCGGAATTAAATTTACATCTCAGAAAGCGGGACTGTGTAGTTAATATGACTGGCGGACGGGCTAATGTACATGTACCCCGTACTAGCAGGCAGCAGGTCTATGGGAAAATGCTGCGCTGACCCACACTCCCTCGACTGGCACCACAGCCACTGCCGGGAAAATGTGGAGATGTAACATACATGGTAGTATAATTGTTACATGTCCCGATAAAAATACCGGCAGTATATTCTCTCGTCGAGAATAATTAATTTGAAAATGAAATGTGCAATTTAGTTTTGTTGTGTTTCAGAAAAAGTACATTCAGCACATGTGTAAGCAAAGAAACAGCCATGCTAAAAACAAGGGCGGATTCCCCCCACCCCTAAATTTGGCGAATAAAGATATTTTTGCGCTAAAGTGCACCATAACGAAGCAAAATGGGGTGTAAATATCAAACATAGTCCGGAGGGCATACCGCCGGACCCACGTAGCAGTCTCCCCAGCTCCTCTTGATCGACGAACAAACGGTGCTAATTCGAAAGTATAGTAAACTATTTCAATTAAGAAGTCCCGCCTCCCCCTCCCCCCCCCCCCCCCCCCCCCCCCCCCCCCCCCCCCTCCCCAACCCTAACCTGAAATCCTGGACCCGGTCCTGAAAAGCACCGTGGCGTACGTACATGTATTTTGCATAACTGCACACTATAACACAGTCAGTGATTTACACATTAAATTTGTCCCGATCACAACATTGATTTTGTTGAAATGACGCTCCACACCCTGCGACTATTGTTCGAAGCGGCTCATTTGAAAAAAAGGCGTTTAAGGTGCGCATGTGCTTTTGTATTATATTATTTACACGCCTGCGACTAGAACGGCCCTTTGATAACAAACAAAGCACGTAGACGTGCATTATTTAGTACAATGTAGTACAATGTAAGAAAATTAACAACAATCTGGCATAGTCGGACTTCTTAAATGCGTAAATGTTGGAGACCTGTGCATCTGTGCCGTCTGATCAGTGTCTGCAATGATTGCAAATATACTAGTAAAATTACTATACATTCATATAACCATATTTACAAGTGGTAATTTTAAAGAATATTTGCATTGTTATCAAACGACAATCATACGGCTGATTCAATGCGATATTTTTGAAAGTCGCTAAATATTACGTGACACCGAACACGTAAGCGGTATAAGATACAGATATAAATCAGTAGGCTACGTCCTTGGTGGCTAAAATTATGTATTACAATAATCTGATATAACCATGATTATTGTGTCGCAGTAAATATGCATGTGACAAAATACCAACACACTAAATACTAAAACATGTTTGGCCCAGTGTCACCATGATGCGATATGCTAGGAGCGGCGTATAATTTGGCACCACCATAATTATACATCTGTGATACGCTTATTTTTCTGAAAATTTCCAAATCGTATTTTTATGTTGACATTTGAAACATTTGACAGGTGAAACAGTAAATTAAACGAATTAAGCACTGTACCCAGTTCTATTTGTTACATAATACTGATTCTGTGATGGTGTTATCTAAAAAATTACCGGTTGTATGGTTATTTAGTGTCAAATGTCGTCCATATATGAAAAAAAATTCGACAAAATAACTACGTGTTTCCTTGAAGGAAACCGAAAAAACAGACAACTGTCTGAACCACTATGGAAACAACTATAACATTCTGCTACGCGTATCCAGCATTAAAATGTTTCTGAGCCACTAATAGTAAAACGTACAGTACGGTTATATATAGGACAACGTCAACTTATTGCAATGACGCAACTATTTCAAGTGTCAAAATCCGACGTGACGCTGATTTCAAGCGTAACTTTGCGACGTGATTTTCAGGCTTTCATGACGTTGGCATTAAGGCCGGTTTTCACAGAGCGCGGCCCATATATATATATGAGACAATGTCAAGCTAGAGTTTGTGAACAATTTCACCCTAAGTTCGTGCGACAGTTCTGACACAAGAGAGCAAGCGTTTACTGGAAGTATGTTGGTGCCGCGAAAAATAAGTGCAGGTTTTACACAGACATGTCGATCTCTACAACAACAACAACAAAAATGTTTCTGCGAAACTATAGTTTGATTTTCGATCAATTGTATGCTTTTTACATATCTCAGGCGCGGATACAGGTGGGCGGCAGGGGGGCGGGGGCGGGGGGGGTGTCTCCCGGCAAAAGAAAAGGGGACATTTTAAAGTGTCTATTCGTGGCCTAGGTGTCAGGAAATCGCATCTGCGGCGATCTGGCATTTAACAATTTCTGTATCAGCGCCTGAATCTTAGTTGCGACGTCACGTGGGGCTAATGTAATGAACTGGGATATAAACGCAATAAGTTGAATGGGTGTTTCCATTATAAATTTAAGGACAGTGTAAATGTTATGAATTTGACGTGGTCTCTAATTGAATTAGAGAGAGCATTAATTGAATTCGTGCTAGCTCTATATTATTTGCAGAGAGCTCAAAAACACATACATGTAATGCTCTCTCTAATTCAATTAGTGCTCTCTCAAATTCAATTAGTGCTCTCTCTAATTCAATTTGTGCTCTCTCAAATTCAATTAGTGATATCTCAAATTTAATTAGTGCTCTCTCAAATTGAATTCATGCTCTCTCTCTATTAATGAAATTGAATTAGAGAGAGCTCAAATTGAATTAGAGAGAACACAAATTGAATTAGAGAGATCACTAATTGAAATTGAGAGAGCACTAATAGAATTAGAGAGAGCACTAATTATTTGAAGCTAGCATTAATTATTTGAGTTTATGTAGATTTGGCGTTCCATATCCATCTGTGTAAGCTTCCATCCGTAGCATGGACATGAACATGTTTTAGTACATTATACATTTGTATATGGAATAATTCTAAGATGGATTAACTTAAAACTTCATATGCTTGTTTATTATCATCCATGTTTTCATATACGCTTGAATCCGATCAAGTTGCACACAATGTTGGTACATGTATATCCCTGTTTTATCAGTCATTGCATATAGATCAATCACCCTGTAAGGTAATATTTGTCTGTGACTGCAGAAATTGGCCTTATGGGTTTTGCGACCAGTGTAGATCCAGATCAGACTGTGCATCAGGATTTGCACTATTCGCCATTCCGTCAATGAAACATCCGTCATATTTCTAGCAATGAATATCGATCGTTAGCAGGCTACAGGAGGGTGCTATTTGATCTGGAGCTACACAGGTCACAAATATCCCATAAGCCCCATTTCCCCAGTCACAGCGAGAGTCCCTGAGATATTAAACCATGCTCTTGCATGATCTCCACAACCGTTAGTTCAATTGAGATCAAGCTTCATAACTGTACTTTAACCATTTCACCCCTAAATAGCTGGAACGGATTTTCATATGTTAATTTTGCAACCAATCGAACCGTACAATATGGTTTTCAGACTAGTCCATTTATGAAAAGGGGCTATGTTTTGTTCTCAAAAATATGACGATTACTGTCAAAAAATGCAGATCCTGATGAGACGGCTCGTTACGAGCCGGCTCATCTGGATCTGCACTTTTTACATAAACAGATAATAGCGGGCTTTCGGGTTCAAAGTGTTAAGTCATAAATACTTTGCTTATTTTCTGTTTTCCATTTGTATCATCAAAAACATGCTTTGACAGCACTTTACAATAACTTACAACATGCTTTGACAGCACTTCCGAATCATTTCCATTGGAAATGATTCTGAAGTGCTGTCAAAACATGTTTTTATTGAGAAATAAGGCAAGATATTAAAGCAAGAGCAGACGACAATTGTTGTGAGTAGCGGTATAAGGGTTAAGTCATACTTTAATTGCATAGCTATTTCTTGCGATCCCCATGCCTGAGGTCAAATGACTTTAATAGGTGTGTTAAACATATGATTCTTCATCTGTGGTAAGTTAACAAATTCGCTGATTTGGTAAGAAAGTTCCTTGGATATCCGTCAACAAATTTTAATAAATCTTGTATTCAATCAATACAAATGTTGATTTGTATTTATTAAATAAGTACTGCAACATACAATAAAGCTGTGCTGATCAGTTAATGTGTTTACAGCAATCTCATTTACATATGTATTACACTCAAGGTGTATGATCACGTGGTACTAACAACAACAACAAGTACCGATTCAAAGTGCGTATTCTTATTATGTAACGGATTTTGATGAAATATGGCGCATCAAACGCGTCTTGTTAAGCTGCATTTGGTGGTCTCCGACACGGAAATCGATTCTTCGCAAAAACGACATAAGTATGTGCCAAACTCCATAGACCACCAAATGCAGCTCATGAAGACGCGTTTACTGCGCCATATTTCATCAAAATCCGTTGCATATTAAGAAAAATATAAAATAATACTTATTTTGTGTGGGCGACATTGTTGTTGTTCTAACCACGTGATCATGCACATTGACACTAGTGTGTTGTTATGCTTTTAATACACTGTGTTATTGAGAGTTATTTACGCTGCAAAATACCATTTTATGCAGGAAAGCCTGCTATACAAACCTTACCTTATCTCACTTACCTGAACGATTGAATACATATTTGTACGGAAGCATGGAGGGGACATGTGTGTTTTTTTATTTATCTCGTGGCCACGAGATAAATAAAAAAAAACACACCTAAAGATCTCGTGGCCACGACATAATTCAGGTGTGTGTTTTTTTTTAACTCGTGGCCACGACTTATTATGTAGTGGCCACGAGATAAATAAAAAAAAACACACCTAAAGATCTCGTGGCCACGACATAATTCAGGTGTGTTTTTTTTATTTATCTCGTGGCCACGAGATAAATAAAAAAAAACACACCTAAAGATCTCGTGGCCACGACATAATTCGGGTGTGTTTTTTTTTTATCTCGTGGCCACGACATAATAAGTCGTGGCCACGAGATAAAAAAAACACACACCTGAATTATGTCGTGGCCACGAGATCTTTTGGTTGTGTTTTTTTTATTTATCTCGTGGCCACGATATAATAAGTCGTGGCCACGAGATAAATAAAAAAAAACACACCTGAATTATGTCGTGGCCACGAGATCTTTAGGTGTGTTTTTTTTTTTTATCTCGTGGCCACGACATAATAAGTCGTGGCCACGAGATAAATAAAAAAACACACATGTCCCCTCCATGCTTCCGTATATTTGTCTTGGTAAGCATGAAATATTTATTTATTTATTTTCATGAAAATTAATGTTTTAAATTATATTGTAATAGACAATGTATATGTACATGTATCTTTTTTCAAATAACTGATGCATTTAACAGCGTGTTTTGTTTGTATTCCTATGATTTCCACACGCACCTGTAGCCGATTTCACCAACATTGCAAAGTATACTTTTCTAGCAAAGTACACTTTGAGGGAGTAATCATTTATTTTTCCCGAAATGCATTATTTTCTATAAAACTAACAATTGCATATATTTGATGATTAAGAGTATGCAGAATTATTATACTGAATGTATTACATTATCACAGCCAAAATGGCTGTGATAATGTAATAAATTCAGTATAATAAAAATTAATGAAATTTATCATAAAATAAAGCTGGTTTGGCCCTCACATACGTCTTTGGCATTTTGTATGTGACAGTTGAATCTGGTTATACCCCTTATTTGAGATTACGATATTTGTAATCCTATTTTAGGGGAAGGGGCCAAGTGACATTGGTGCAGTATGGACCTGGCACCAGGTCAGGTTATTCTAATTTCAGGGCTGAATATATTTGTTCTCGATGTAAATATTCCGTTCTGATTTTGGGATTTTCCCCCCAATGCAGCAGGTTAAAATGGGATTGAACCCGTTTGCCCGGCCTTACATGACCTTAGCTGTTGATAGGCCGGTAAACACTAATAAACAAACAAAGAAACAGTATAATAAAAATTAATGAAATTTATCATAAAAATTAAAATGTCTCCCTCAAACTATACTTTGCTACAAAAGTATACTTTGCAATGTTGGTGAAATAGGATACTGATGACATCTTACATGGGATGCGATTTGATAATGTGGTGTGGCTAGAAATGAGGCTCTAGCTACGGGGCGCCAAGTGGGACATGGCTCAATTTTGTGCCACAAAATTCATTTTTGTGCCACAAAATTCATTTCTGTGTCACAAAATTCACTTTGTGCCACAAAACTCAATTCTGTGTCACAAAATTCAATTCTGTGTCACAAAATTCACTTTTGTAATTCACTTTTGTGCCACAAAACTCAATTCTGTGTCACAAAATTCACTTTTGTGCCACAAAATTCAATTCTGTGTAACAAAATTCAATTCTGTGTCACAAAATTCACTTTTGTGCCACAAAACTCAATTCTGTGTCACAAAATTCACTTTTGTGCCACAAAGCTCAATTATGTGTCACAAAATTCACTTTTGTGCCACAAAATTCAATTCTGTGTCACAAAATTCAATTCTGTCAATTCTGTGTAACAAAATTCAATTCTGTGTCACAAAATTCAATTCTGCACACGCATGTAAGAAGGACTACCATTGATCAGAAACTGCACTGGAGAAATGGGTCACGGTCGCCGATCTACACATTCAATGTCGATGATTCATTTCTCATTCTGCCGATGATTCATTTCTCATTCTGCCATTTTGCTTCAACTATCTCCAAACAGTCAAACGTTGACAAACCCATTCGTATTTAAACTCATTTACGTTATAATTGTACACATAATTCATGTACATGTATATCTCCCGCGAGTACAGACCTCATTTATTGTGTATCACAAGGTACATCTGCCCCAGTTAAATCAATAATACACGCGCTGTGACCTGTGTTCTGACTGCTGTCTGTGTTTATAAACAGAATGTGTGTATTGGGCCATTTGAGGAAACCATTTGTAGTATTTGTGTAGATACCATGGATACTAAGATGGTGTATACTGTAAATAATGCATGTAGACACATAGTTGCGAACACGTAACTTCGCAACTAGTAGACACAGATCCAATACCATTTGTTTCACAAGGTTAGATCTGCTGTTAGAATACGACGTCATCTAATGTCATTTTCGAGCATAAAACGTTACCTGATAAATATAATACCAGACTAGTGTATTTTAATATCAAGTTTATCAGGCTCGGCTCGGAAACGGTAGGAATTCCTCGCCAAGCCTCGGAATTCCTACGCGTTTCCTAGCCTTGCCTGATAAACTTGATATCAAAATACACTAGCCTGGTATTCTCTATATATGGGCATGCTGTCAGGTCTAGCTATGTCCCGGCTACTTTATGTTTGACCCTGTTTACATAATTGAGGGAAAATTCTGAATATTTTTCTTATTTCTCCTTCAAAGTATATATGCTTATATGGTGTGACCACTCATTTGTAATCATAATATAACCAAAATAACTGTCCATAAAGAAGAATAATATTGATATATTGGGTTATATTTTCGCATTGAAATATTTAAACCTGCAAGTGTACTCCACCATCTAGAAAAATGGAATAAGACCGATCTCAACCAATCAGCGTAGAGATGACATAGACTATCCTACGCAAACTAATGTTTGTGGACAAAAATGAATTCTGTCCCACAAAACTGAATTTTCTTCACAAAACTCAATTCTGTCTTACAAAATTGAATGTCCTGCATGGCGCCCCGTACTAGCTACTGGTATGTGACTGGGGAAATAGTAGGGACCCCTGTCTATTCCCGTCGGATTATTTTAGTAGAAACTATGTTATGGTCTTACTTTGTTATTTAGGGCACACTGAGCTGAACAAAAATTGATGCAATTTTTTTCACCGCCATCTTGGATATTTGGCGGCCATCTTGAATTTAATGACGTTTCCTCCATATCCAAAGATATAAAGCAAGTATAAATCGGGTTGTGCTACATGATGTTTCTAGTTTCTTGACTTAAACCGTTAGGATAATGACCTACGTATACAATCTAATCCGATATATTGAACTGGGCCTCCAAATATATCACGTAAAAAACAAAATGGCCGCCAAAAATGAGTGTTTCTTTATTCAACCACGATGTTGAGTTTCATTACCTTCAGAACAGCTAGATGTTTGTGTAATATGTTGTGTAACTTATTTTACATTGGATTCCAGATACATAATTGCTGTCATTTTATTCTGGCAGCCATTTTGAACCATTGGCGGCCATCTTAGATTGCCATAAATACACACTAATATATACATTAGAACCTATGTCTCGAATCTATCACACATATAAACGGATTTCAGTCAGTACTTATTGTTGATAAATTGCCATTTAAATAGTATAGACCCATGCGATTCTACCATTCAAGATGGTCGACAGAAACAAAATGGCGGCCAAAGTACATAAAACATATTTTCCACATTTACTAAAATGTACATGGATATGCTATTCGTGTCGCTGATTCGAATTTCATCATCTAATCCTCGTGGGAATCCTGGTCATCTGAAATGTTGTAGTCCACAGTGTTCTCGCCATCGCTACACTTGCACAGAGCAGTACAAAGGAAGACATTTCTAACACAAGAGCAATTGCGAGAACACTGTGTCCTACAACCACACTTAATGAGTTCCAGTACAGCTTCTGGAGCCGGCAATTCCAAACTTTTCACTGGAATTATGTCTCCATCAACAGACCGCTCCCATCCGTGATCCAATATAGATGGAATCGTATGTGTTGCATGTTTGTAGCTCCTACCGATCCGTGTGACGTAGTTCGCTCTTTGCAGATGCGGCGTCAGTGCTCCGACTGTTGGTGGTAGATTTTCGCCTTCCAATTTCTTCGACCGAAACGGTTCCAACGCAAATCATCGATCTTCTGGCATTTCGTGGTCTTTGAATATACGCTACAAACGAACCCTTCGAGTACATCCCTAGTTGATGACAGATTGAGTGACTCGTCGTCGAAATTTGTGAATGCTGCGATAACATGTGTTAGATATGACATTATCCATCGTTTCTTTGATATACCGACGAATTTTCCACCCCAATCTGCACCTGTAAAAGTATGCAGTCCGAGAATTCCTTGACACTTCTTCTTTCCTATTGCTAAACACCGTTCCCTGAGAGGGATCAACGTGTCGGCTTCTTCGTGTGAATGATGTGCGATATCGGGCTCGATGATATCTGCCTTATTGCAATGCGCAGTTGTATCATACACCACAACAAGGTTCTTATCATTGTCTGCAAACTCGCTGAGCAGGGCTTTTCCCAAATACTCCGTCAGTTGGGCCTCTGTTTCTGTATGTGAAAGTAGAGTTTTTAGCGGAACCATTTTGATATTCGTGGCATCATTAATCTTAAACTTTACTGGGTCTTCAACACCAGCCCTCTTCTGTCGCGTGTGTGTCTTACGTGATCCTTCTACATACCTGTCAGATATAACCCGGCCTTCTGTATATGGCTTCAGTATCATCGTTATTCGCTGGAGTAAAGCTGCTGCGAAGTCACTACAGGTACACATGTTGGATCCCTTCTTAATACTTTGGACGGCAGCCATTGCATGAATGATGCACACCTTGTCAATACAAGGAGTTGCAGATGGGTCATGATATGTTTCCACTACGCATTGGCTCATTGGTTCTCCTTAAACTGTTTCTTGGCCTGAGAAAACTGTCTGATCTGCAGTTGAAACCTTGTTATCTGAGGGATAATGTTCAATCACATGAATGAACGAACTCTTGTCGGTTGGTATCAGAAGCAGTCCATCGGATTAGAATAGTGACCTTGGGATAACGGAAAACTCGTATTTCGCAAAAATTGTATCGCCGAGTGAAGACACAAGGGTTGGACGGGATTGCTGGATGAATAGAAATCTTGCCAACTGTTGTCCATCTTCTCGCAGCTTTACTAGTTTGTCTCCGATCTTGCATTTGGTTTTCTTCTGGTACGAAGAAAATGTTTTTAGCTTTGCTTTCTTCACTGGGTCCCAAATAAATTTCCCTGCTGAATCGGTTACCATTCGCTCAGATACAAATGTTTTGAATAGTTCACCACCTTTCTCATCGCGGAGAAGAATGTCGTCTTTGGCTTCTACTGGAACTACCATGGATGATACCACATTCAACAGATCTGTAGATTCTGCAAATGGGTTGCCACCACAATGTTCTCATACTTGCCGTGATCTTAGAAGCATTCTCTAATAATATGTACACGTCTTGACATAAATCGTTATATATTGTCGGCTATTCGCTCTAAGGTGCAAGTCACGAAAACCCAGGACACAGGGCGCTTCGTCTGCTATATATTGGCAGCTTAGCTTCACGTTAATAACTCATAGAATCATACATTATGTACTGATGTTTTACATACCTATTGATGTTGGAACATTTTCGTCAGGACTGGTAACAGCAAAAACGCACCAATTTTATAAACATATTGTATGTATGGTGGCACAAAAGTTATAATTGGTGATCTGTTATTGAATATGTAGAATGTTTACACTGTTATAGTTATACCGTTTAGCATATAAATGTGTAGTTATATTTTAGTGCATATAGGTGGTATTTTTCACGAAGAGCGGATTGTGGCTGGGGTCGGTGATGGATGGGGAGTTAGTGCGGGGTCTAGCGATCCCTGATCCACATACCTAAACAGTTATGAGTTAAAATGTTGGCTGTAACCGGTAAATAAGTATCACGTTGATAACCCAAGCGTTTTTGTACAGACCGGTCATGCAAACATAAACGAGAGCAAAGCTCTGGAGCTCTAAACTGTTCTTTTGGTAACAAATATTTTCTAATTTGGTGGCCATTTTGTTTTTATTAGACTTAATTGGCTTGTTATTGCAATATATGGACCATATTCCAAGCAAACATCATTTTGCCAGCATTACAATGACAGAAAGTGTAAAAATTTGGTACTTTTATGTGTACCATTAGCATTTATTATGACAAGTATGTAGAAAATATGGGAAATGTCAAAATGGCCGCCATATTTTCAGAATGACCTGAAAAACAAAGTTAGATAAAAAAAATCGTTTCTACTAAAATAATCAGACGGGAATAGTATATATCAACACAGCATTTCCTACTAAAATGGTACTTCTAGAATTATTTATGGCCTGTCTAGATCCAAAATAGCTGGCATGCTTGTGTAGTGTAATCTTTAATATTTGTGAAAAGAATCATGGGTGCTTAACAGAATGACAAAATGTGCAAACCCTGATCAGACAATGCGGATGACACTTTAAACCATTTATATGACCTTACTAACTTGAGAGTTGAATCCGGTTATGCCCATTATAAAAGTAGTAATATTAGTACTAATCATATTACTTTTAAATAGTAGGGCTAAGTGACTAGTCTGGTAAAAACCTGGTACCAGGTCTGGTTATTCTAATTTCAGGGCTGAACATATACATTATTTCTGTAAATATTCACTTCTGATTTCCCCTTTTTGGGGATTCCCCCCCCCCCCCCACCCCCCCCCCCATCCCCCCCAATCACCACAGATGAAATACGGGCTTCGACCATTTTAACCCGGCCTAACATGACATTAGCTGTTGATAGGCCATTAGCTGTTAAAACCATTAAATAAATCGATTCACCTTCACGTTTTTATTTATATCAAGAACTTTAAACCTTTGTTAGAATTATTGGCTTTGCTAGTACAGCGGATTAAAGGTTACACTGGGCAAGAACAAAATAAGCAAAGTCCCTTTTTGTCGTGGCAGTCACGTGTTTCGTACAAACATAATTTTCCCCCGAGCTAGCCCTATAATGTATGCATACTTATGTCAATATCTTGGTCTGGTGCCAAATGGGTATTAGTTACATAAAACATGTTACTGAGAATGGAGAAATCTGGCTTATCTAGTTCCCTATACTGCATCCTAGTGAGGAGCTACGCTGTTTGTTAGAATGGAAAACAGTGTAGACCCTGATCTGGCTACCCTAATTACCTAGGCTGGTCTGAATTTGCACTGGTCGCACATGTAATAAGCCACGTTTCTCTAAGAACATGCCTACATAAATTGGCACTGATAATTGATATCATAATGGGATCTGTTTCGTTATTCTGACCAGTGTAGATCCTGATCAGATTGTGTACATTCATGAGTGGATAATTGATAAGGAGCTATGTTGGTTAGAAATGAAATAAGGCAGGTTTTGTCATATGTGACTCGAGAAAAGGGATTATGGCATGTGTTCCCAGTTTAGTTCATGAATACAGCCATGGAGTCAAATTAGGACCTGTGATGTTTGTTAGATGAACCATTAGTGTTTCAGTTACTGAATAGCGAACAGTGCAGACCCTGACCAGACTGCGCGGATGCGCAGGCTGGTCTGGGTCTGCACTGGTCGCAAATACCATAAACCCCATTTCTCCATTCACAGCACATACAATGGCCAAAATCGATTGCTGAACAATTTATTATTTGATTTATCGTTTTACTTGTAACTTCCGGGTCGATTGCCAAATGTGCACCTGTTTATACATAGTGGAACTTTAGTGCAGGAGACACTAATTTGATGTGGGAAATGTTGTATGCATTTGTTTCGATATTACTCAAGGTGCATATCACGGGGTTACTACAACAACAACAATTACTGAAACTTTCAGCAGCGCCTCCGATTCAAGGTTCGTACTCTGTTATATTGTCCTTATTATGTAACGGATTTTAATGAAATATGGCGTATCAAACGCGTCTTGTCAAGTTGCATTTGGTGGTCTCGGTACGTTGGCCAAAACATATGTCGTTTTTTGCTAAGAATCGATTTCCGTGTTTACTGTCAATACTGACACGGATATAGATTATTTGCAAAAAACAACATTAGTATGTGCCGAAGTCACGAGACCACCAAACGCAGGTCATGAAGACGCGTTTTCTGCGCCAAATTTCATCAAAATCCGTTGCATATTAAGGAAAATATCAAATAATATTTACTTTGGAGTCGGCGGGCTTTCAACACGTTCATACATTGTTGTTGTTGTGGTAACCACGTGATCATGCACCTTGTTAATTGTGTTGAATACATTGATGTATGTACAGACACTATATGCCTCTTATGACTTTAAGCGTCCTGTATTGAGCCAGAGACATACACGCATTGACTGAGCAGATTCCCTGGTATATGTGTGTCAACAGAGACATACACGCATTGACTGAGCAGATTCCCTGGTATATGTGTGTCAACAGAGACATACACGCATTGACTGAGCAGATTCCCTGGTATATGTGTGTCAACAGAGACATATCACAGAGAGATGGGAAGCTCGTTATGTGCAGGAATTTAATGGTTATAATTAAGGAATGTTCAGTTTAATATATGGTGATACAGTGACATAGCCTGGGTGACAGTACTATTCTGTGGTGGGAGTTCTACTGCGTGGTATTCACGGCGACGGATGTACAAGCACTCAATACGAGGTTGTCGTACTAAGGCCGGAGAGATACAACATAAATATGGCGGAGGGGTATTCGAAAAGAAAGGACTCGTGGGAATGTCGATCTGTCTGGATGTGTTTACCTGCCCTCGCACCCTGCCGTGTCTGCACACCTTTTGTACAAACTGTCTTCACGATCACATCACACAAAACAGGAGTCAAAGGTCGAATTTTAAATGCCCCATGTGCCGGTTAAAGTCCAACCGCCAACGGCAATGACGACGCGAGTAAACTGGGCAAAACAATTCCCGGTCAACCATTGGCTGGTGTCTATGATGGATGAAGAGCAATTGAGATATGACCTTGAACTTCATGAAACGAAGAATCGTTGTGATGTTCATCCGGATTTAACCACTAAATTATTCTGTCTTGATCACCAGGCGCTTTGTTGCCCAATGTGTGTCGCAACCGATCATCGACGTTGTGACGAAGTTCGGGAAATTACAGAAATGCTCGATGATTGGAACGTTGTCAAGGAGACCGATGATGTCCAGAGGACGCTGACTGTGACTAAGAATTACGTTGATGAACTGAAAAAGGCGAGACATGAGCAGAAACTAGCCGCGTTGGGAAACAAAGACGCAATTATTCGGAAAATAGTCGATGAAAAAGAAAAACTTGTTAGGCATTTCGATAAACTGTCAGATATTTTATTTGAATCGGTTGAGACAAAATATAGTGAAATAAACAAATGTATCCAGGATGATCTCAATAGTTGTGTAGACACTGATAAAATCGTCGATGAATCAAAAGCACTTATTGCTAAAATAGAACCGGACCCTTCAGCGAAGGTAAATGCTTTTATTCTCATAGCACAGGTGCAGTCAAAATGTAGAAATATGGTCGAGACAATTTGCAAAACCAAAATAACTGTCGAAAATGAAACAACCATCGACTGCTGCATCAACGAGAACGTCTTGAATATAGAAACGTTAGTACCGTCGTTTGGAGAGCTAGTGAATGTACACGAGGAGGGGTCTGGGATCGGTTATGAAATCGGAAAGATCATTTCTTGTTTATGTGCCATGTTTTGGGATTACTTGTTTACGCGGAGTGTTGATAAATCACTTGTGACGAGTGTCTGAAAGTGTTTTCATTGAAGGGGAAACTGCTCCAAATTATTTCGAAAGATTCATCTGAACAGGCGTTATTCACACGGGCAACTTTGATCACTGCCGATGACGTTCGATCAACGTGTTACGTCAGTGTCGAAGGCATGAATTCCGTGATTTCATTTGGTATGACATACACAACACTGATACCCCTACCACAATGTATGTACACGCATACCGATCTGAAGTGTCCACAAGGACTAGCAGTTGGTGCAATGAGTGATATTTTCATCTGCGGTTTCGGTTCGATGAACATCCACAAAATTAGCAAAGAGGGACAACTGCGACGTGTCATAACAACAACAAACCGACCGTGGAACGTTGCAATGAGTCCCAGCTGACGGTTGCTATGCTTCTCGTGTTACCCCGAAAATGAGCAATGTAAATGTGTCTACTTCTACGAACAAACTGGGTCCTGAGGGCAAAAAGATGTACAAACTACATGGACGGTCGAAGCGGTCGTGATTGTTTCTTGCACTTCCGAAAGAAACAATCATCATTGTGTCTCATTTACAAAAGCCGAAAGAAACAATCAACGAGCCTGTCTTACAGAATTTTCAACAAGTCCATATATGGCTGTGACTGGAGAAATAGGGATTATGGGTTTGCGACCAGTGTAGATCCAGATCAGCCTGTGCATCAGCCTGTGATCAGGATATGCGCTGTTCGCCATTCCATCAATGATACATGTGTCAGACTTCTGAAAAGCAATATAGATCGTTATCAGGCTAAACGTGCGTGCTCTTTGATGAGAAGCTACACTGATCACAAATCCCATTCCCATAAGACCCATTTATCCAGTCACAGCCACATAGGATAAGCCTTGTACATTCCCTCAATGAAATTTCAACTGTAACTCGTTTTACTCATGGTCATCATGCTGACACTTTATCCACACTGCTTTAGCCCACCCAGATGTAAATGGGTACCGGCTAAATACCGGGAACATCGATTGTATTTGATTGTATTTGATTGTATGTACATGTACTTATGAATTAAAATATGATCCACTAGTGGGTATAATAATAATAATTGAGGGTATACCAGTATACTGGCAAAAGCAAAGCATAATAGAAACTGTATTAGTACATTTACGATCATTTTAAGAAAAAATAACAAGGCTAAGAATATTCAGTGATATTATTCCCAATTTTCGCAATCTCAATCGTCATTGAGCACGACTGTCACTTCGAGAGTTATACACATTTTGCCCATTTTTGGTATGAATTGTGTTAAGTTTTACATTTCCTTTTTTTTATTAACCCAGTGCTGTGTCAGATGTGTTTGTATCCTGGACTACAGCAACAGGTGCACTAGACGCACACTTGCAATGCATACTTTGTTCTGGTAGTCGTGTTCCCCAATTATCCCGGATCGCTTGACTATGTCTTGTATTTTTAAACTCACATCAGCGTAGTGTGGCGGCTATAGAAATTATCCAGGTGTGTCCTTCCAGTGATGCTATTATGTTCTCGATCCTGGTGGTCTTTGAGCACATTTTGACCATTTTTCGTATTATTTTGTCCTTTTTACATACAGCTTCACTTAAGCTGTTGGTAACAGGTACTTGTGTCATGAACTGTGAATACAGCACAGGCCGTGACACAACCGAGCAGGCGCAATAAAACAGCAGTTACAATGCATACTTGTTTATGTTAGGCATGTCCACAGAGTATCATGGATCGCTTGACTTTGTCTTGTAAACAAAATAACAACATGTGCGCTTTCTATCCAATGATACTGAGAGAGATATAGTGTGCTTCTATCTAACGATGTTGAAAGATAGAGAGAAATATTATGGTTTATATCTAATGATGTTGAGAGAAGGTGTGTGGGGGTGCGGGGGAGAGATATATTGTGGTTTCTACGTAAAGATAGAGAAAGAGACACACACAGAGACATATACAGACAGAGAGCGAGATAGAGAGAGACATACATACAGCACATTTTGACCATTTTTCGTATTAGTTTTGTCCTTTTTTACATACAGCTTCATTTAAGCTGTTGGTAACAGGTACTTGTGTCATGAACAGTTAATACAGTACAGGCCGTGACACAACCGAGCAGGCGCAATAAAACAGCAGTTACAATGCATACTTCTTTATGTTAGTCATGTCCACAGAGTAGCATGGATCGCTTGACTTTGTCTTGTAAAGAAAATCAAAACATGTGCGCTTTCTATCCAATGCTATTGAGAGAGATATAGTGTGCTTCTATCTAACGATGTTGAAAGATGGAGAGAGAAATATTATGGTTTCTATCTAATGATGTTGAGAGAAGGTGGGTGGGGTGCGGGGGAGAGATATATTGTGGTTTCTAGGTAATGATAGAGAAAGAGACACACACAGAGACATAGACAGAGAGAGAGAACGAGATAGAGACAGACAGACAGACAGACAGACAGACAGACAGACAGACAGACAGACAGACAGACAGACAGACAGACAGACAGACAGACAGACAGACAGACAGACAGACAGACAGACAGACAGACAGACAGACCGACCGACCGACCGACCGACCGACCGACCGACCGACCGACCGACCGACCGACCGACCGACCGACCGACCGACCGACCGACCGACCGACCGACCGACCGACCGACCGACCGACCGACCGACCGACCGACCGACCGACCGACCGACCGACCGACCGACCGACCGACCGACCGACCGACCGACCAGACCGACCGACCGACCGACCGACCGACAGACAGACAGACAGACAGAGAATGACAGAAATGTAGGGAGAGAGACAGACAGAGAGAGTCAGACAGAGAGACAGAGAGAGAGAGTCAGACAGAGAGACAGAGAGAGAGAGAGAGAGAGAGAGAGAGACATGAATGTGGGAGAGAGTGAAAGAGATAGAGAGACAGACAGACAGAGACAGACAGAGACATGGGTGTGAGAGAGAGACAGGTGTTAAAATAAATACGGAATAATGAAACTCCATTTCGTTGCATATTGTTTTTCTTTTTTTCCCCCATAAAATATTCCAATGCGCACTTAAGGCATTTCGACTCTCTCGGGGGACTCTTCAGCGTTGTGATAAAAGCAACTTTAGTCTTCCTAACGACAACACAATTTTGAAATGCAGTAACTTCGTAAGCTATATTATGTATACTTTCCGATGGTATCTACATTTTGTTTTAGAAGCAGTTGGCCCTTTGGGCCAAATTATTCGTCGCCCGTATTAGTAATACCACGTGTCGTAAAAACACCTCCTGCTTGGTTTATCGGTTTACGGTAAAACAAATTTTACACTTTCAATCATATGTTCAACCTAGTTTCACTGAATGGTATGTTTTCATATACGCGTAACATAAAGCGGGCGACAAAGAGTCGCCCGTATTAAAGAATACCATGGTTTGTTAATTTAATATTCGACCATTTGCCTCTTTGACCTTTCACATAATAAGCGGAAATTCTCCTTCAAGTTGATGATATATATTCTGTACTTTCATTCCACCTCTTTCATGTGAGTATGTTGTTTCTTAATCATTCTAGAACTCTGGTAGCACTTTATACTCAAAATATTTCTTCACATATTTCACTTGCTGTATCATCCAAGGCCCGTACGGCTCCACCTTATGTTCTGGCCCCTCGCCCGTGGTCTTCGACATGAAGTTCACCCCAATGTCTCCGTCGTATGAAGGCTCCATGAAGAAGGGTGCCGAATACCGGTCCACGCCGATATCTAGCACTCGATGTTTGGTTGCCCGGAAACGACCACCCATCAGTCGCGAAAACACGTCACCGATATTCATGACGAGGCTCTTTGGTCGCGGTTCTAACGCCGCCCATGTGTCGTCTGCTGTTAGCACTTCAAGCCCGCTTTGGTGGAACGTTATTAAAAGTGTCAGGAAGTTGGAATCCGTATGACACGGCGTTGTAACTACTTTCCCGTCTTCGATTTTAGCGTTTTCCGGCGGAGCACCCACCCATGGCGGATAATGTTGCATGCGAAAAGTAGTGCACGGCCTGTTGGCGAAAATCTCGTCAAACGAGTTCTCGTCGATGCCGAGACCTATGGCGGCGAGACGGATTATTTCCAGCGCGATGTCATGGAACTCCTCGTAACTACTCGTCAGTAATTCTTTAAACGGAAACGTTCCATCTTCCTTCGGCCAGACGGATGGCTCGTAAAACCAATTCCCCGGTTTGACGGTCGGGTCATTAGGGTCGATATCCCGCCCGAATTCAAATCCTTCTTTTCGGCTTGGCTCCGCTTCGACAATTGGGAAATACCCTCTATAGACATTCGGGTTATCGGCGTTCCAGTGTTTTCGCAATAACCCCTTTTTCACTTCCCACGGTTTGGCAAAGAACCATTTGCAAGCTTCTAAAAGTGTATCAAAGTCTAAGCCGGGGACGTTGTCTATGAAGAGAAAACCGACATTTTCCAGCGCGTCTACAACTTGTTTTGCCACTTCATCTCTGTGGGTTTTAGCCCTAGCCAGATCAATGACGGGCAGTTGAAATGTAGGAGTGGACATCGCTCTTGGGTCTGAAATGAACATATCAATGGTACCAGGCTAGTTTCTTTGTTTACATCGAGTTTATCAGGCTAGGCGAGGCGTTGGAATTCCGTTGCAATCTCGAACTTTCTACCCAGTCACCCGTTTGCTACACAGTATGATATGGCTTTTCAACCCTTTAAAAACTAAATAACTGGAATCGACTTCTGACAGGGACAATCTTTCGACCAATCCAATTGTCACAAAATTATTTTCAGACCAGTCTATTTATAATAAGGTGTGTTTTATTAATATAAAAAGTTCTTGCACTTGCAAAAAGTGCAGATCCTGACGAGACGGCTCGTTACGAGACGGCTCATCTTGATCTAAACTGTTTGCTTTATATTGTATTGGAAGGGTTAACGCCTACAGACGTTACATGTATTACATCTGTCACGTACGTGTTTTATTGCATCATGTTTTATTGTGCGCTCGCAGTGTAATAAAAATCATAATATACGTACACTAATGTAATAAATATGCAAAATAGCTTGTTACAGAAAACAGATTTGGTATCCAGTACAGTTTCAATGTATGATTATGTGCTTATGTAATCAATTTAATCTAAAATGTGTTGTGATTTAATATGGTATTTATTAAACTCTTTGACTTATTTCATAAGAAACTCGGCATGGCATAGCCTCGTTTCTTACGAAATCAGTAAACACGTTTAATAAATATATTAGTAAATCATCACGCATGTAAGATCCTCTATTTAAACGTAGAATTATTTTTGTATTAATTCGTTCCCACGAAATAACAATTCGTTCCACGAATTAACAATTCGTTAACTCAATTTAACTCAATTTAACAATTCGTTCCCACGAAAGAACGAATTATTAAATTGAGGGAACGAACTGTTATTTCGTGGGAACGAATTAATAAAAAAAATCCATGTCCATCTATTTACTAACAAGAAACGAGGCAAAGCCACGAAGTCCAGGTTTTTTCCAAGCATAGACACTTGAATAACATAATTATACCCACTTTTTGTAGACTAGATGGCCGTGGCCTGCATGTCGCGCCTTGGGGCGAGGCATGGACACTAAAAAAATAGATATAGTAGATGGAAAAACTTTAACGAAAAAACTTTAACCGGACACTCGGACGGACGGACGGACGTATGCCAAAATGCCGACGATATCGCGCTTTCCGCAAGCAGGTGTGACAATGATGATAAACACCCATGTGAAGTATCAAGGTATTGGGTGAAGCAGTTGCAGAGATATAGTACACGAAAAAACTTTAACAAAAAAAATCAAAGTAATTTGAACTTGACATAGGGCACAGGATCGCGCTTTCCGCAAGCAGGTGCGAAACAATGATGATAAACACCCTGTGAAGTATCAAGTATTGGGTGAAGCAGTTGCAGAGATATAGTACACGAAAAAACTTTAACAAAAAAATTCAAAGTAATTTGAACTTGACATAGGGCACAGGATCGCGCTTTCCGCAAGCAGGTGCGACAATGATGATAAACACCCATGTGAAGTATCAAGGTATTGGGTGAAGCAGTTGCAGATATAGTACACGAAAAAAACTTTAAAAAAAAAAATTCAAAGTAATTTGACCTTGACATTGGGCACAGGATCGCGCTTTCCGCAAGCGGTGCGACAATGATGATAAACACCCATGTGAAGTATCAAGGTATTGGGTGAAGCAGTTGCAGAGATATAGTAACACGAAAAAACTTTTAAAAAAAAAAAAAAAAAAAATTTTTCAAGTAATTTGACCTTGACTTGGGCACAGGATCGCGCTTTCCGCAAGCAGGTGCAACAATGATGATAAACACCCATGTGAAGTATCAAGGTATTGGGTGAAGCAGTGCAGAGATATAGTACACGAAAAAAAAAATTAGCAAAAAAAATTCAAAGTAATTTGACCTGACATTGGGCACAGGATCGCGCTTTCCGCAAGCAGGTGCAACAATGATGATAAACACCCATGTGAAAGTATCAAGGTATTGGGTGAAGCAGTTGCAGAGATATAGTACACGAAAAAAAATTAGCAAAAAAATTCAAAGTAATTTGACCTTGACATTGGGCACAGGATCGCGCTTTCCGCAAGCAGGTGCAACAATGATGATAAAACACCCATGTGAAAGTATCAAGGTATTGGGTGAAGCAGTTTGCAGAGATATAGTACACGAAAAAACATTAGCAAAAAAATTCAAAGTAATTTGACCTTGACATTGGACACAGGGGCCGCACGGTTGGGGGTTAGAATGAAAATATGGATGATGATAAACACCCATGTGAAGTTTCAAGGTAATGGGCGAAGCAGTTAGCAGAGATATAGTATAACGAAAAAGTTTTAAAACCAAAAAACTCTAACCAGACGTACGTTAAAAAGTTAACGTTGAAAATGGCTAAGTCAATTACGTAGAAATAATAGGTGAAGGTAAAAAAATGGTCACATGTTGGATAGTTGTATGTGGTAGGCACCCCTTGGTTATGAAGCTGTGAAAGTTTGGTGGTCCTAGGTGGTACAGTACCAAAGAAATGGACTTAAACACGAAAACTTAACATTGTAAACGCGAAAACTTAACATTGAAAATGGCTAAGTCGACTGCGCGGAAAAAATGGGTGAAGTTAAAAAAAAAAGTAACATGTTGGATAGTGATATGTGGTGGGTACCCCTTGATTATGAAGCTGTGAAAGTTTGGTGGTCCTAGGTGGTACAGTACCAAAGAAATGGACTTAAACACGAAAACTTAACATTGTAAACGCGAAAACTTAACATTGAAAATGGCTAAGTCGACTACGCGGAAAAAATGGGTGAAGTTAAAAAAAAGTAACATGTTGGATAGTGATATGTGGTGGACACCCCTTGATTATGAAGCTGTGAAAGTTTGGTGGTCCTAGGTGGTACAGTAACAAAGAAATGGACTCAAACACGAAAACTTAACATTGATTGTGGACGCCGCCCGCCGCCCGCACGCCGCCCGCCCGCCCGGCTTTCGCCAATCCAATAGCCTGGATTTTTTTTCAAAAAACCTGGCTAAAAATGAGCATATAAAAGGTTTAAACATATACTAACCTGTGACTTGCTTTGAAGTCGATACTTCCTATACAATGTGCCCTTCTAGTATTACTTACACACTTTACACGTACCAGTATATCGGTCAAATCGAGTGCAATATATGGGTCGCCGGCTGGCAAAATCACCATATGATGTTTACAACCAGCATAGTTCAAGGCATGCGCAGTGTATCCGCCTAGTCTGATCAGGTTATGTCATGTTCGCATTTCAAACACCAAATGTGAAAGAAGTATCGTCGTTACCAAGCTATTAGATCTTATCACATCTTTGATACATTTTCGAGTTTTGTTTCTGCATTTACAAGCACATGGTCAACGTATGGACATCATTTCATGACTGTAATCCACGGACGAATCGTGATCTAACTGTGTTATCACATCCTCATCATGAGGATGTGATAACACAGTTAGATCACGATTCGTCCGCGGATTATCTCCTCGTACATGCGGACGAATCGTGATGTAGCTGATCATAATGATTGCTTGTGCAAAATGGTCAGGATCTACACTTGTTGGAAACATCGTAAGGTGCCCTTTCTCCGCCGGTGGCGCGTCTATGACAACAGTCACAGACCTGTGTATGAGAGTTCAGGCACAATCACATATATGAGACACGCCATGCGATTTTGTACATTCGGACATCTGCGTAATGTCATCAAATACGTTTGCAAAATTTACAATATTGTTCATAAATAAAGGCAAAAGTCGACAAAACTTAGAGTACATGCGGAATATAAAATTTTGTAAACTTTTGACCCTATTTACGGAAAATATTGTGACACTGAAGAAATGGGGCTGACGGGATTTCTGACCAATATAGCTACTGATCAAATAGCACACTCATGTAGCCTGATACCCATCAATGCTGCGTGTTAGAAGAATAACCGGTGTTCCTTTGATGGAATGGCGACCATTGCAGATCCTGATCATGCACAGGCTGATCTGGACCTACACTGGTCGCATTTCTCCAGTCACAGCCACATATGAACCACTATGTTCTGATCCAGGATCTTCGATATATTTTAGTAGTATATAGGGAGTCAAAATGATACCACCTACGGTGGAAGCGTTATTGACCCTGGTTACAGCTCCCAACAGTATCGAAAAACGTGAGAACCGTAGAGAATGCGAAGTGGTGGCTGGGGGTCTCTGTGGTGGCGTACGCGGTTTGCAGACCACTGTTCCCATTCGTGTCTCTAGAGGCCCGTAGACTATGGAAGAGCAAACCAGACTCCGACACCCAGTTCGTGCACTCCGCAAAACAGTCCGGTACGCCGAATGGGAAAAACGAAACTAGCGACTCCGTACACCAGCACTCTGGTAGTCGCGACCCGTTCTACATGCATTTTGGAAAAAAGTTCTTTGTCTTTTTTCGAGTTGTATTTCCTAGTTGTCTTTTCTTGTTTTGTACCGAGTTGTCTTTCCTGTTCCGAGTTGTCTTTCTACCTCCTTTGGGAGAGGTTTTCTGTTTTTCGATGTGGTTTTGCTCTTGGGAGACGAATTTTTTCTTCGACTTTCCCAAAAGTCCGAATGTGTACAATTGGGTGGTATCATTTCTGTTTGCCTCTTGGGAGACGAATTTCTCCTGCACTTTTTCCAAATGTGTCCAAATACACAAATGGGTGGTATCATTTCTGTTTGCCTCTTTGGAGGCGAATCTTTTTCTCTACACTTTTCCCAAATGCCCCCAAATACACAAATGGGTGGTATCATTTCTGGTCGCCTCTTGGGAGAAAATAGCCGAAATCACACTAGCCCGACCTCTCTCTACATATCTGTCCAATCGGTCTCGTCGTCGTCGCTGTCGATGTTCGCTCCCTCGCGAGGTTTTCCATCCCGCAGTCTAGCCACCTCCTCCTCCAACTCTACCACCCTCCTCTCCAGTACCAGGATCCTCTTCCTGGTCGCAGCCTTCTTCTTGCTACCCTCCGTGGTTCTATCTTCTGGCCCCTCGGGACACCTGTTCGAGCGATGTTGCCAGAGAGTCTTGTAGGTGGCAAACTTCCCTCCACATCCGGGACACTCTCTCGTGGGAGGCCTGCACGGGTTCTTGCGGTCCCTGTGCCTTCGAAGATTTGCGGGTTTGTCGAAACCCTTGCCGCATGTTTCGCATTCCTTGTATGGCATTGTGTCTGTCTATTCCAATGGGAAACATATCTTCAATTGGGCGTTCGATTGTGGATGTGGAAAACAAAAATTGTTTTTGGATGGCAGATCCATTTTGGAAAATCGGGTGTGGATCGATTCTGGAATCGGGGCGCATCCCATGTGGAAAACAGGTTTGGTATTCCAGAAATTGTTGGCTTGTATTTGTATTGTTGGCTTGTATTTGGGGTGGTAGTACGATTGTGGGTGTCGTCTGCCATTTCTGTTTGCCTCTTGGGAGACAAATTTTTCTTCTACTTTCCCAAAAAGGGATGTGTGTGCAATTCGTATCCACAATTGGGTGGTGGTAGTACGATTGTGGATGTTTCGTCCCACATGTGGATACCAACTTTCCCAAAAAGGGATGTGTGTGTGCAATTCGTATCCACAATTGGGAGGTGGTAGTACGATTGTGGATGTTTCGTACCAAATGTGGATACGAATTGGGAGGTGGTAGTACGATTGTGGATGTTTCGTCCCAAATGTGGATACAACTTTCCCAAAAAAAATCCAACAAACAAAAGTGTGTACCAGCACCCACAAAAAGTACCAGTTTTTTTCCTTTTTTTCTTTTTTTCTCTTTTTCGAAATATCGGAGTCGGAATAATACAACCTGCGCTGGTGGTTTTGTTGCCCTGTATTGCGGCACCCAACGCCAACATTTGTTTTTTGTTGGGGACTACTTTTCATATTTGGCCAAAAACACGTTTTTCGATACTGTTGGGAGCTGTAACCAGGGTCAATAACGCTTCCACCGTAGGTGGTATCATTTTGACTCCCTATATACTACTATTTTTGTAAACTACGTCGAATGTTGACAATAATTTCATCGCACACGCTCGGACATTTTCGTTAAATTTCGATACCGTTTACCTTACGGAAGAAATGATTGACTGTCAGATTGGGGTTTAGTCCATTAATATTTAACAGGTACGTCAGATTGAAAGAGGAATACCATCCTACATGTATATGGGGAGATTGGTTGATTTGGTGTTTTACATCCGTTCAACAACAAGGGCATACACATGCAGTGGTAAATATATGGAGGCGGCGACTACCGGACGTTCAGCACTGAATTACAACAACGTTCAGTCAGCTTCCTGATCCGGTGCCAAGCACCATTGCTACACCAGATCAATTGATCCCAGGCGCGAATCCCAGTAAGATTAGGGAATCGCCATGGGTTGCAGTTGTGTTTAATATGCACATTATAGTCCCTGGCAATCTAGCAAGACTGGTGCAAAACGCATGCAATTATTCCATATTCTGTCACGAGTTATACAGGTTTTAATGTGTGCATAATTTATGCAAATGAGATGTGACATCAATTTATAAGTTCTTTTAAATAATGTAAATTACGTACGATAGTTCTTTTTTTTTTCTTCATTAAAATCAATATTATTGTGAATAAACATGTATTTTTTTTCTTTGAAATGTGTATTTCTGTATACACGATCAGTAAGTGAAATTAATTAAGACGTATGTTACATTAACAATAAAGCTAATATAAACATAAAACTAAGTAGTTATGGGTCATCTGTGACGTCACAGTAAGTGCTGCATAATCCAAGCTGAGTTTAAGTTAAAACCAACATAACATTTGATAGAGATGGAATATTTGCATGCGATTTCACCAGTTAGATTTGTAAGGACTATAATGTGCATGTTAAATACAATTAACATCCCAGAGGCCTTTCAAGATCTGAATAGGGAAATGTCAACTTGACTTGCACTAAACGTGCAGTATACATATATACAGTGAAACCTCTCTAAACCGGACACCCTGATGGTGTCCGGTTTAAAGAGGTTTCACTGTAAATCAGTCATTTGATCATTCTGAGCTGTGTGCTATGCGATCATGAACAGGCATTATCACCCGAGATAAATGACTAAGAAACTCATTAAAAATATGAGCACATATGTTGTATTGGTGTCCTGTTTAGAAAGGTTCCACTGTATTGATAAACATACACTAATATATCTCTAAATGATCTCTAAATGTACAATAAACTCCATTACACAGGGAAACATGGCCAGACAGAACCACAGGTTGAAGTAACGGACCGAGGTCTATAAATACATTAAATATGCCTAAAAGCATCAATAAATGGAGAAAAAGAGCTTTTTTTATTTTTGTTATTCATTTATTGATGCTTTTAGGCATATTTAATGTACATGTATTTATAGACCTCGGTCCGTTACTTCAACCTGTGGACAGAACCGACCGAACGCTGGTGACACACGACTACTGATTTTGGGCACTGTTTCACATGATACAATAGTAAATCCATACTTGTGCATAGGCTGTTATCACGCTTCTGCAGTTGTTATGTTCATTTTGTACCCAAGAACATGTGTGATTTTTTGATGAAATACATTTGCAGAAAGTGTGATAGTTTCTGTAAAGGACGTCGAAATATGACGAGATTTCCATAGCAAATGTGGAATTGAATTCCCCATTTGCTATGGAAATTTCGTCAAATTGTGTAAATATTTTCATGAAATATCGCACATGTTCTTAGGTTTGTTTGTTTGTTTGTTCGTTTGTTGGGGTTTAGTCTTAAAGAATATTGTCATATGGAGACATGAAAATAATTACATCTTACACGAGTGATATCAAGGTTTACATTTACATGTATGTAGTATTTGTGTTGTATTTATGTCTGGTGCTATTGACTGATTTTGGGTTTTACGTCCGTAACAGCAATGTCATAAAAGCAGTAGGATCAGTAATAATCTTACTACTTTTATAATGGGCAATAAACCAATTCAACTCCCAGGTAACAAAAGAGGCAAAGATAAAAACGTTCCTGAGGACCAAACCAGGCAACTCGTGATTCCTATAAGGGGAACCCCTACCGTTGATTTACACCATCGTGTTCTCCCGACCAACCACCCTCACATGTTCTTAGGTACAAAATCACATGCCGTGTCACATATTTATTTGGTTGCATATAGTAAGCCAGTATAGCAGCTACCGTAGCCACTTATTCTTGTAACCACAATATTAAAGCAACCAGTTGTGCAACCCAACAGTATCGAGTTGCATAGGGTAAACCATGGTAGCGGCTGTCATTACCACTGGTCTTATCACATTAACACTTTCACCCCGAAGTAACTGGAATGGATTTTGATATGTTAATTTTGCAACCAATCCAACACAAAATGGTTTTCAGACTAGTCCATTTATGAAAAGGGGGTGTTTTTGCTCTAAAAAATATGAAAATTACTTGCAAAAAGTGCAGATCCTGATGAGACGGCTCGTTACGAGCCAGCTCATCTGGATCTACATTGTTTGTCAATACCACTATACAGGCCTGTAGTGTTGAAAGGGTTAGAATCATGGTATAAAACAAGAGTACACCTCATGAATTTATATGTTTATTCCTGTTATTAAAACGGATAAGTAAAATGTATATAATAAATAGTAACCAGGAAATGCATACACTGTACACACAAAACTAGTTGCGAACGGTAACTCTTGCAATATACAGTTCGCAACTAACACAAAACACGATACCATTACAACATATATGTTGCTGTGACTGGAGAAATGGGGCTTATGATACATGTACATGTATTTACAACCAGTATAGCTCCTGATCAAATATCACACTCCTGTAGCCTGATAACCATCTATATCCCTTTTTTAAATCATGTCAGGTGTTTCATTGATGAAATGGCGAACAGTGCTGATCTGGGTCTACACTGGTCGCAAAACCCATAATCCCCATTTATCTAGTAACAGCCACATATCAACTTACAATTGAGTATGGAATTTAAGAAGCCACTCCTCAATAGGCAGTTCTTCTAAGTGTTTGGAATTAAACCCAGACAGCACTTACTGTCTAAGTACATGTATGTGAATCATAAGAAATTATAAAAAAAATGTTTAAATTTTATTTATTTTACACCGATTACAAACAAGTGCGTGAGCAGTAATACAAACGCTTTCGTTGGCACAGACAGGGCTGTAATGTCGGTCCTTAATGTGGGAGGAAACCCGAGTACCCGGAGAAAACACACTTGTCTGATCTGGCGACCACCATGCCACTTAACATACTGCCCCGGCCGAGGATCGAACCCAGGGCCGCATTGGCTTTGAGCTTTGAGCAACCGGGTCCAGACAACCATTAGAAATTATAGACATCCTGTCAAAGTATATCATACAGTGAACCTTCTCTAAACTGGACACCCGGATAACTCTATTTGTGCTTACTGTCTGTTTCACGAAAGCTGCCCAAATTTTACGGCTATATAAACATTTCAAAAACAAGATTTCTTTTGATAATATTAAATTAAAGGAAAAATTAAAAATGAGCCTTCTTTTTATTTCGTGAAAGTTGGTCAAATATTGATTTTATTGCGAAAAAACAATTTCCCCATGTTAAATCCCCATAGACATCTTCACGGAGTGAAGATGTCTATGGGGATTTAACATGGGATTTTTTTTTTTGGAATTTTAGAAATACTGGACCGATTTTTAAATTTTAACTTTTGTTTTCTTAGTTAGATCATATCCAAGCTATCTAGTCAGGTTTCGGAGTCACTTTCCCAAATATTTCGTTTTTTGACTCCTCCCACACTTCCTTACCTCTTTTTCCCCCATGTTAAATTCCCAGACAAATAAATTTTTCGTAATAAAATCAATATTTGACAGAATTTCACGAAATAAAAAGAAGGCTCATTCTTAAATTTTCCTTTAATTTAATATTATCGAAAATAATATTGTTTTTGAATTGTCTATATAGCCGTAAAATATGGGCAGCTTTCGTGAAACAGACTATAATTTTGATGGGTTTGACTGCCATTCCGATGATAGTGTTTGTTCATGATCGCAAAAAAATTGCGATAGTGTTTGTTCATGATCGCATGATCGGGTCACAGGGTATGATCCCACATTCACAGTGGAACCTCTCTAAACCAGACACCCTGGGAACACCCAGGATGTCCGGTTAGAGAGGTTCCATTGAAATAACACTGCAAAATTCCATAATCAAGTGAAAGTTGCAGTAGATAAAAAGTAAAATACTGATGACATCTATAAATGGTCACAACTCTTTCCCTTTAACCCGTTACAAGGTGAGGAAATACCTTCTTTTTTTTTGCACAAAAATTAAAAATAATTCTCTAAATTATAAGTATATGTTGATACCACTCATTGGAACCGTCTCGTCGAGACGGTTCAAATGAGTGGTCACAACATATACTTTTGAGAAGAAGTAAGGAAAATTATTTCAATTTGATAATATCACATATATGGTTATTCAGCCTGAAATCACAGGTTGAAGTAACGGACCGAGGTCTATAAATACATTAAATATGCCTAAAAGCATCAATAAATGAAGAAAAAAAATAAGGTAAAAAAAATGTTTTTAGCTTAGTTTTTTTCTTCATTTATTGATGCTTTTAGGCATATTTAATGTATTTATAGACCTCGGTCCGTTACTTCAACCTGTGCCTGAAACAGGTTACAATAAAACACAGACATGAAATAACAGGTAACTGGGAACCTCAATTGTGGCTGTGACTCATTTGACCTTGAGCAGAGGGGCCACATGGGTGGGCTTAGAATGGCGATATTGATGATTATAAATATGAATACATTGTACATGAATCTTGTCTCGGCCAGATACACTGCACTAGTTCACACAACAATGACGAAACAGCTGGAATGTTATTTTGTATTATTTATTTATTTAATGGTCAGTAGCCGATTTCATCAAAATTGCAAAGTATACTTATCTAGCAAAGTATACTTTGAGGGAGTAATCATTTATTTTTCCTGAAATGCATTATTTCATATAGAACTAACAAATGCATATATTTCATGATTAAAAGTATGCAGAATTATTATACTGAATTTATTACATTATCACAGCCAAATTGGCTGTGATAATGTAATAAATTCAGTATAATAAAAATTAATAAATTTATCATAAAATTGAAAATTTCTCCCCTCAAAGTATACTTTGCTACTAAAGTATACTTTGCAATGTTGATGAAATAGGCTACTGGTGTGGTGAGGAGGTGTGCCAGGTCAGTTTGTTCTAATTTCAAGGCTGAAGTAATTTTTTTTCCGTCAATATTCAGTTCTAATTTTTGGATCCCGCAGCCGCATCACAACAGGTGAAATATCGGATTTGATTCTGTTAACACGGCTTAAATGACCGTTAACTGGCCATTAAACACCATTAAATAAATAAATATTCATGGTGTTTAATGGCCTGTCAACAGCTAAAGTAATTTCAGGCTGGGTTTGACAGGGTCAAATTCACTATTTAACCTGTATGAACAATGATGGATGGGGGGAGTGGCGGGATCCCAAAATCCTTGAAATTAGAATATCCTGATCTGGACCTCACCACAACAAAAGATTTACATTAAACTCGCACTACAAACACTTATATTTCCTGTTTAAATGTAGTACATTAATTTTAAATAGAATAAAAAAGGTTGAATGACTAATAATAAACAATTATTCACATTTTTACAAACAGAATCAAACTGTACATATTAAACACCAATATTAAAAGAATGTGAAAGGGCTGAACATCCCAGCAACAGTGTGGCCAGTCTGGTGTTTAACTCTTTGCATGCTGGGAAACTTGTGGGCTATAAATAGTTCAAAACTAGCGGACATATTTTCTTGTATTTCTCATGAATATGTCTTGGAATTTCATTATAATTAAGTCCTGGGGACTCGATTCTTATGAAATTTCAAGACATATTTACAGACAGAAATAAAACATATACTCCTAATTTGTTTGGCGGATATTTTCGCCACTAGCATGCAAAGGGTTAACAGCCTATCAACAGCTGAGGTCATGTAAGGCTGTACAAACGTTTTAACCTACTGCATTGGGGGAGGGTGGGTGGGGCGGGGGATCACAAAATCAGAACGGAATATTTACATCGAGAAAAAATATATTCAGCCCTCAAATTAGAATAACCCGACTTGGTGCCAGGTCCATACCACACCAAAGTCACTTGGCTCCTTCCCCTAAAATACGATTACGAAAAATTGTAATACTCACAAAATGGATATAACCAGATTCAACTGTCACATACAAAATACCAAAGACGTATGTGAGGGCCAAACCAGGTCTCCAGTCGGAATTCTGGTAAGGATGAACCCCGACCGTTAAATTACCCATCACATACTCCCACCTGTCGGCCATCTCATCCAAAAGACTAGTTGGATGGAAATACTTGTACTAGGAAGTAACTTTCATGCCTTGTAAGGGTACTGAACCCACAACCTCCAGTATTTGTGGCTGTGAAATGTGGGAGAAATGGGGCTTAGATTTGCGAACAATGTAGATCCAGATCAGCCTGTGCATACGCACAGTCTGATCTGGATCTGCACTGTTCGTAATTCCACCAATGACACGCCAATCATGTTTCTAGCATGTAATATAGATCCAGGCTACCAGAGTGTGCTATTTGATCAGGATCTATACTGGTTACAAATCCCATAAGCCCCATTTCTCCAGTCACAGTTAGGCCCAATGCTCAACCCATGGACTATCAACCCACTCCCATCAATATTAAATCCACCCGTCTCTTCTGAACACAAGCATGCACATGGTGTTTATGTAATGTAAATAGTTGCGTATTGTATATGTTGTAAACGTGGCTGTGACTGGCTTATGGGTTTTGTGACCAGTGTTGATCCAGATCAGCCTGTGCATCTGCAGTCTGATCAGGATCGGCACTGTTCGCCATTTCATCAATGAAACAGCCATTACTCATCATCCTTCTAACAAGCAATGCAGATGATCATTATCAGGCTACAGGCGTGTGTTATTTAATCAGCAGCTACACTGGTCACAAATCCCATAAGCCCCATTTCTCCAGTCACTCGGCCACAAATGCCTGGATTATACAAATTTCCTCCCAGACCTGCCACAGCAGTTTTGCATTATAATCAGGACCTAGATCACATGACCAATAACAAGAAAAAGTAGTTTATATATTTCAGGGATTCCGCTGGCGAACGCCACTTTCGCATAAACAATTGGCGATAAAAAATTATAATTTTCAAAAAATAATCAAAAAGAAAAATGAATTTTTTTTTTTGGAAGTGGCGATTTTTTTATTTTCTCCAGCGGAATCCCTGTATTTATCAACACAGTGTGTATGTGCCGTGAAACACGGTGACGTGAAATATTTTTGTTACCCTGTCAATACGACCTAATCACTGCGTATGAATATGTGCGGTGGCTGGGGTTATTTTTTTGGCATTTTAAAGCCATTTTATGTGTTGACAGGATAAATAGAATAGTAGTAGGTTAGTGCCGTGAATGGGAAAAATATCTGGCGCGGCACGGAAACGGGATGTGCTCGGCAGAGCCACGCCTACCCCGTTTCCTAAGCCTTGCCAGATATTTTTTCCCATTCACGGTACTAACCTACTATTCTCTATATAATTATATATGTTCATGTTCTCATGCTTCATTCAGGTTGTTATAGGAATGAATGGCCTTTTTGTGGAATTTATCGGGGTATTAACTTGGAAAACTCGCGGGAATACTGGACGAAGGCCGGAAGGCCTCGTCCAGTATTCCCCCGACTTTTCCAAGTTTATATCCCCGATAAATTCCACAAAAAGGCCATTCATTCTTTATAATTCCAGCATTTGAAATAAATTCATCAAGAAAATGTGTTTATTTTCACAGACGGCAGCCATTTGTTTACATTGACAGCACTAACAGCGCACCTGTAGAAAGTAGTTTGGCGTGGGAGTTTACTAGAATATAAACTTTGGACAGAGACTTGCTACGGGCCAATCAAATGTTAGCGAATTGTGTAAATATTTTTGTGCTGGAATTATATATGGAATATTTTCTGCAGTCGATGGTGAGAAAGATAGGCCCTGATCGAACTGCGAAGATAAACAGGCAGATCTGAGGAAGTAATGTATCAGGTAACAGGCTTTACATTGACCGCATACATACTGACAGATAACAGGACCAAGTTGCTCAAAACCTCTGTTAGCTGTTAAATCCTTGTTTAACAGTCTGTTAAGTTAACAAGAAGTTTTGAGCAACTGGGCCCAGATTGTCGGATCCTGCATGGACATGATACGCATATCTGGGTCACAACAATCACTGACATTTAACTCTTTGCATGCTGGGAATTTTGTGAGCTATATATAGTTCAAAAATAGCAGACTACATTGATTATATTTTCTTTTATTTCTCCCTGTAAATATAATGAATATGTCTTGGAATTTCATTACAATGGAGTCCGGAAGACATATTTACAGAGAGAATAAGTTAAATACATGTACTTGTAATTTGTAGGCTGTTATTTTTACCGCTAGCATGCAAAGAGTTAATTGGTCGAATGATGTCACACGGGTGTTTCCAAATGATGTCGGTGTAATGATGCAATGTGTTATTTTCAATGAAAATCACTGTATTTTCCCAATATGTAGCACAACCATTACCTGATAACGAGAATTCAAATATAGTGATATTGAAATCAAGACTAGATGGCATGTCGTGTCTACCGAAGCTTCGATAGTACACTGAAAAACTTTAACCAAAAACTTTAACCAATTCAGACGCAAGTGCGTACGTGTGTGCCGACTATATTGCGTTGTCCGCAACCAGGCTTGTCAAAAATCAGACTCAGCTAGGAAATGATAGGAAGTCCTTGAAATTCGCTCAGAATTTATGTAGGAATTCCTGAAATTCCTATGCTTCTAAGCCTTGCCTGATATCAAAAGACACTAAACTGGTATTCTCTTAAGTCTTTTACTGTTTGCTTTTAAACCTAATAAGTCCATTTTTGTCCATTCCCAATATGAATAAGAAAAGGAAAGTTTCAATCTATATTCTACACAACCACTGGTGTCATGAAACTTGGCACGATGTCTTCTCACTTTGTTGTCTCTGCTGTTGTTGTTGTTGTTGTTGTTGCTAAAAGATAAACGCAATTTGTTGACAAGCGAATCTCTTGTATCTCCCACAAGTGTTCTACAACATCCATCATGTTTGGCACATTCACCATATTTTATTTGTTTACGTTGACGAAGGATGAGTGCAAATTCCTTTCTTGTACTGTTGCAAATGCTGACTTGTAGATGTCTCTCATTCACGGTCAATGAGTTCAAGCAAACACATACATTTCACCCTGCTCAAAACAAGAAAATAAAATCAACATAAACAAATACACGAGAGAATACAGAAAAGAAATATCATTACAATTTAACAACAATATGCATCCTTATGTAGCTTTTCAACAGAGAACAAAAAGCTAATGGTTTGGGCTACAAATTATATAGAGAATAACCACAAGCCTAGATACAGAATATAATTTTCAGAGCTCCAGATAAGCTGCGTATTTGCTTAAATACCCAATTAAATTGCCAAAAAAAACAATTGAAATCAGAAGTAGCAAGTATCAAAAAGCAATAACAATTTTGTGGTACCTTTATCATTGGGTATTTCAACATTTTAATTGGCAAAAATAAAATCACACTACTGTTTACACATCAACAGACAGCAATTATTGAATGGTTTGCTTCAAAATGAAAACATATCTTGGCATTTCATTAGAATTGTCTCCTTGGAGACAATTCTAATGAAATACCAAGATGTATTTTCATATAAAATAAGAAAAATATGCTATATGTGTGTTGTGTTTATTGTTTTCCGCAGCATGATAAAGGTACCACAAATTTTGTATTGCTTTTTGATACTCGCTACTTCTGATTTCAATCGCGTTTTTTGCAATTTTAATTGGGTATTTAAGCAAATACACAGCTTATCTGGAGCTCTGGTATTAGATAATCATAATACATACCTGTCTACTGGCCTGTCTGCGAGCCTCCTCCTCACTGGCAGCCAATGCCTGCGCCAGCAGCGTATCCTCCTCTTCCTGTGTGAGGCTGGGAGCCGACGTTTCACTGGGCCCGGCTCGCTGGGTATCGGCCAGCGACATCTGGATGGCACGTGCCATCGCCTGCTCCTCAGACTGAAGGTTATGGATTTATTTATTGATTGGTTTAACAGGGCTAACCCATTCCGAGCGGGATACTGATTCACTGGTAGCAAAAATGTACAAACATTTTTTCTATTTTCTTCTCATTTCTGCTTGAAAGTATAACTTGTGACCACTCAGTATCATTGAGTTAATGTATATTTAATAACAAGGTCATTTACAGAGGGCTGACTGTGTTGATTGATTAATTAATTGGTTGATTGATTGATAGGGTGTTAATGTCCATTTAGTAACAAGGTCATGTACAGAGGGGTGACTGTTGATTGTTTGATTGGTAGATTGATTGATTGATTGATGGGGTGTTACTATCCATTTAATAACAAGGTCTGTGTACAGAGGGCTGACTGTTTATTGATTGATTGATTGGTTAATCGATTGATTGATGGGGTGTTAATGTTCATTTAACAACAGGGTCATTTAAGGGCGACTTGATTGACCCAGTTTGTAGATGCATGGGAGAAATAGTGCAGCCTTTAATACCAGGTTACTGAATTTGGAAAATTATGAACAATTTCCATTAGCACAACTCCCGGAGCATCATCAGCAGTCTATTTCACCAAACTTGCAAAACATACTTATCTAGCAAAGTGTACTTTGAAGGAGTAATCATTTATTTTTCCCGAAATGCATTATTTCATATAGAACTAACCAATGCATATATTTGATGACTAAAAGTATGCAGAATTATTATACTGAAATTATTACATTATCACAGCCAAAATGGCTGTGATAATGTAATAAATTCAGTATTATAAAAATTAATAAATGTATCCTTAAATTGAAAATTTCTCCCTCAAAGTGTACTTAGCAAGATAAGAATACTTTACAGTTTTGATGAAATTGGCTACAGATTAGGAATTGGCGACAAATTCTTCCAATTCTAAGGGAAGTTACATGTGAATTTCCAAGTTCGGTAACCTATTTATAAGACAAAGCTATAGCAAATTTGGTACTACCTGAATTGGTTATTAAGAGATTGCCAAGCATTGTCATATCTCTGTATTTGTGATGATGGGAAAAATGGGGATTTCCAACTATCGTACACCCAAAATATGCCTGTGGACCTGCATAGTTTGATATATTGTTTGCGCTATACATCAAACAGTCAGTGAAACAACTTTCCGGTTTCTAGCAAACCGTATAGATCCTTATCAGGCTGCAGGAGTATACAAGCAGATCAGGAGCTAGACTGGACACAATGCCAAATGACTAATTTTCCCATTTCTAAGCACAAGTATCAGAATCATTGAAGGGGTTAGTGGAAGAAGGGGGCTAACTCCACGAGGGAGTTAGCCCCTTTCATCCACTGACCCCTTCAATTGTGCTCTACAATTAAAGGGAGATAAGTATGTTACTCACCAATCCAGCTTGAGCATCTCTGGCCTGTTGTTGCGATAGTTGTCTCCCTTGGTTCTGCTGGGGAACTTTCCCTAGGTTCAACTGTCGAGATTCTCTTTCTCTGTAATTCATGAAATATCACATTGAATGAATGAACGTGAACATATATTTAAACAACAATTAGGGGCATATCAAAAGGTTGTTAGAGAACTCTGAAAGGAAAACTACAGTCAAACTAGCCATGGTCTGCAAAAAGGTCTCAGAGCCAATTTACACCCTTACATACATTACAATATGATACGATAAAAGTGACCAATGAAAATGAGTACATGTACATGTATACAGACAGAGCAATATATGTAGCTGCGATTGGAGAAATGGGGTTTATGTGACAATATCACAGGCTGGTATTGGTCTACACTGTTCACCATACAACCAGCGGAATGCCCGTCCTGCCTCGAACAACCCCATTTCACCAGTCACATATCAGTCGGATTAATGGACAACCAAATAGAAAGGTGAAATCAGTATACCCATCGGCAAAGTACGATATATAACAATGGTATGCAGATACCTTTTTATCTTGCTAATATTTGCCATGTTCTATATTTCAAAATACGTGAATATTGTGCTTCAAATCAAGCAGCTTGATAGGCTGAGCCTGAGCTGTGCTACAGCTCAGACAATCAAATTACTTGATTGCGAGTTAGCATTGCCAATAGATGATTAGAAACGTTGATAACATGTAGCCTATTTCACCTAAATTGCAAAGTATAGTTATCTTGCTATTAAAAAGTACACTTTGAGGGAGAAATTTTCAATTTTAGGATAAATTTATTATACTGAATTTATTACATTATCACAGCCATTTTGGCTTTGAAAATGTAATAAATTCAGTAAAATAATTCTGCATACTTTTAATCATCAAATATATGCAGTCGTTATTTCTATATGAAATAATGCATTTCGTGAAAAAAAATATGATTACTCCCTCGAAGTACACTTTGCTAGATAAGTATGCTTTGCAATTTTGGTGAAATCGGTTACTGGGCAAGATTAACACAGGCGGTTGTGTAGGAAAATAATGTACGGTAGTTAAATCTCTCCTGAAGCCAATTGCTTTGCTTCTTCAAACTACCCTAGATTTGGCTGATCCATTTATTGAAAGGAGATCTACTTATGGAGCATTTTAGCAGTAAGCACGGTGGGAATGATGTGGTCTATTGTTTTGGTTCTGCGTAATGGCATTACTAGTACACAAAACGAATAGATCACGTTATTTGCCACGTGATTAAAAGCCACAATACATGTTCCCATCTTCCATTTGACGAAGGGCACATGTAGCTGTGACAGAAGAAATGGGGCCTATGGGTTTTGCGACCAGCATAGATCCAGATCAGCCTGTGCATTCGCACAGTCTGATCAGGATCTGCACTGTTCGCCATTCCATCAATGAAACACTTGTCATTCTTCTAACAAGCAATATAGATCGTTACGAGGCTAAAGGATTGTGGTATTTGATCAGGAGCTACATTGGCCACAAATCAGAAAAATCCTATAAGCCCGATTTCTCCAGTGACAGCCACATATGAGACACGTCATGTGATCTTGTACCTTCGGACATCGGCGTAATTTCATTAAATATGTTTATGAAATTTACAATATCTTTCATAAATAAAGTCAAAAGTTGACAAAATTTTCAGAGTACATGTGGAATTATCTGAAAATTTTGTTAACTTTTGACGTCATTTACGGGAAATATTGTAAATTTTGTAAACATATTTCATGAAATTACGCCGATGTCCGAAGGTACAAGATCACATGGCGTGTCTCATATGTGGCTGTCACTGGAGAAATCGGGCTTATAGGATTTTTCTGATTTGTGGCCAATGTAGCTCCTGATCAAATACCACAATCCTTTAGCCTCGTAACGATCTATATTGCTTGTTAGAAGAATGACAAGTGTTTCATTGATGGAATGGCGAATAGTGCAGATCCTGATCAGACTGTGCGGATGCACAGGCTGATCTGGATCTACACTGGTCGCAAAACCCATAGGCCCCATTTCTCCAGTCACAGCTACATGTGACCTTTGTCAAATGGAAGATGAGAACATGTATTGTAGCTATTAATCACGTGGCAAATAACGTCACATATAGAGACGGGTCACGTCTATGAACCAACTTACTGGTTCAACGATCTCCCCATGCTGCTGAGCTGTGATTGTTGTGGCTTCGAGTTGGTCGCTTTTGGTTTTGAGGAATTTAATTGTCGTGCTACAGCCGCCGCCCTGTGGAAACAGTAAAAGATTTCAGTCATGGTGTTGGGGTTAGAAAAGGGGCCTTATAACATAATGTGGCCAGTGTCTTTGTTTAGTTAACTCTTTGCATGCTGGGAAATTTGTGGGCTATAAATAGTTCAAAAATAGCAGATGACAATTCATTATATTTTCTGTTATTTCTCCTTATAAATGTCATGAATATGTCTTGGAATTTCATTAGAATTGTGTCCGGAGGACACAATTATAATGAAATTTCAAGACATATTTACAGAGAGAAATAAAACATATACTCCTAATTCGTTTGGCGGATATTTTCGCCGCTAGTTAATGGTGCTTAACGGCATGTCAACAGCTACGGTCATGTTAGGCCGGGTTAACGGGGTCGAATTCCATATTTCACCTGTATTGTGGCCAGTGTAGATCCTAATCATCATGCAGAATTATAAAATTGGAAATTATTCTAAAGTACTGTCATACCATAATTTTGAAAAGAAAACTGGAAAATATAAAATAAACAGCATACAACAAAATTTAATTTAGCATCGTTTTCAGACATTAGTCCAAAAGTAATAACTGTACTTTTAAAATACTGTAAAACCATATTTTTACGAGAAAATTTGAAAATAAACAGTAAACGACAAACTTTATTTTACCCTCACTACGCAGGAGATGGAAATTGTCGTCTGCTGTTTTTCATTTTTGCCTTAATTCGTAAAAAACGGTTTTGACAGCACATGAGAATTGTCTCCAGTGGAGAAATATTGAAAATAAAACATTTACAGCAGACGATAAAAATTAATTTAGCATAGTAAGGGTTAACAGCCGTACGTACCCCTGCCTAGACGTGGATTGGCCGGTTCCCTGGATGCCCTGACATTCGTGGTCGGCCTCAAACCGATGTCGTAGACAGTAATTATTCTGGCACTTCACACATCGCACAGGGATCAGCTCCTTCTGCTTGCAGTGCTTGTACGAACACTTGTTGGTGTAAACCTGTGGAGTATCGATTGATTCTTAAATGTACGGGCATCAAAATCTTCTGTTTGCATAGCTACAAGAGCTACCTACGATAGTTATCTCCTTGTGGAGAGATAGCGTAGCGGTGTAGCAATTTTGTTTCTACCGTTTACAGTGCTTGTAGGGACACATGTTGGTGTATATCTGTATGGATGGATTGATTGATTGGTTGATTGATAGTTCTCACTTCGCACGGGGATCAACCCCTTGTTTAACTCTTTGCATTCTAGCGGTGAAAATAACATCCAACAAATTACGAGTATGTTCTTTACTTCCCTCTGTAAATATGTCTTGGAATTTCATTACAATTGCGTCCTCCGGACGCAATTCTAATGAAATTCCAAGACATATTCATGATATTTAATAGATTTTCATCTGCTATTTTTGAACTATTTATAGCCCAAAAATTTCCCAGCATGCAAAGTGCATGTAGGGACACTTGTTGGTGTATACCTGCAGGGGATCGATTGATTTTATTTTGCCAAAGCGCTTGTAGGAACATTGGTTTGTGTAAACCTGTAGAGACAACAACATGGTCAATGTTTAAAAAAACTGGTTAGAACACCTGACTTCCAATGCGGAGGTTGCGAGTTCAAATCAAAAATACTTAGATAGTTCTTCCATCCCACTTGTCTGTCAGATGAGACCTTAAACAGTGGTCCCGTCTCTATATGACCTTAGCTGTTGGTGGGACGTTAAACCCATTCATTTTTTCTTTATAAAACTTTCAGCACATGTACTCTGTTCTCATGCTCGATATCAGGAAGTATCTACTGTGCTCTATCTCGGTCAGCAAACGTGATTTTGCTAACAACTTTGGATAAGTTACCAATTTGTTGCGACGAGGTATAAATGTGGATGTGACTGGATGGGGCCTATGGGTTTTGCGATCAGTGTAGATCCAGATCAGCCTGTGCATCCGCACAGTCTGATCAGGATCTGCACTGTTCGTCATTCCATCAATGAAACACCCGTCATGTTTCTAACAAGCAATGTATATTGTTATCAGCCTACTGGAGTGTGCTATTTGATCAGGAGCTACACTGGCCACAAATCTCGTAAGCTCAATTTCTTCAGCCACAAATTACAGATAATCTTCATCTAAATTTTACACCATGGGGTCAGGTATGGAGAGGTTTCGGTGTACGAACATTGCGTCGTTCCCTGGCCGGATCTGACTGGCAGTCACTGTCTATATGCCGGCCCACCACAACATCCGGCACTTCATCTTTCTTCAGCGGTATAGGTTTGTTACATAATGGGCACACTGGCACTTGGTTGTCCTGTGGAGATAGATTGATTGATTAGCGAAATGTGCGGAGGATTATTTATCGATAAGCGTTGTGGCATTGTTACAAAGAGGGCATATGTGTACTTAGTTTCCGATTGGTTTAGGACTTATTAATGAATTGTGTGAAGATTGATTGATTGAACACCGATATGGGTTTGTTAAACAGTGGTCACATGGGCAACTGGTTATCATGTGCAGATTGATTTATTGATTGATTGATAGAATGATTAACCCTTACCGCTACACACAACAATTGTCGTCTGCTGTTGCTTTTATATCTTGCCTTATTTCTCAATAAAAACATGGTTTGACAGCACTTCAAAAATTAAATTATTTCCAATGGAAATGATTCTGAAGTGCTGTCAAATCATGTTGTAAATTATTCTAACGTGCTGTCAAAGCATGTTTTCGATGTTAGCGGTGTAAGGTTTAATGAAATGCGGCTGCCATCACAACATATAAACTAGTACAGGATCATTCTAATAAACGTGTTATTAAAAGACACCTGTATTTGTATATAAACATGTGTTACCTTTTTCCATGACTCTGGACATGTGTGTGAGCTGTATTGAATGTGATCTTTGCTGTGAAAGAGAAAAACAGACATTTCTAAGACCATGATGACTATAGTACAATATGAGGCTACGTCACATTTTAGAACATCACAATAAGACACGAGTCAGAGCAATACCATGCTCGTTAGCCACATTGATGTGCACCAAGGCACATGCCTTAGCATTTTATTCTGGAGGCATTGTAAAAAGGCCTATATAAATTATTCTGTGACATTGGAATCATGCAGTCGTTGCCTCGTTGACAGGCCTCGACAACTTCTTAATTTTCCACTCGTCTAGATTGGGTTTTCACTTATACATTCCTATCTATGTTTTAATGTTAGTACCGCACTGTCTCTTCAAAGCGGACGAGAGGATTTTTCGAGGCTGTTCACTATGTTTGCCATGGGCAGATTCAGGGGGGGGGACCCGGCGCGTCCCCCCCCCTAAAATTCGCCGAGTAAAGATTTCTTACTTACAAGTTACAAGGCACGTTTCATGCCAAGTGCCATGTATTCCATGCATTTTTCGGTCGTTTTCTTATTGTTTCAAAATTTAAACGTTTTCAATCAAAAATCATGTCTAAACATACTGTGACCGTGTCAATATTTTTGCTCCAAAATGCGCCAGAACGCAGGAAATGCGATGTAGATTTCCAAAATTTTCCGGACCCCCCTAGCGCTGGTCAACTATTTTGCAATACTTGACTATAGCATAGCTCGTTCGATAATATAGTCAAGTATTGCAAAATAGTTACGCCCCCCCTAACCCGAAATCCTGGATCCGCGCCTGTTTGCCTCAGTGTTTTTTTACTCTGGCTATGGTACTGAGAGCTCCAGTTAAGGTGCGTAATTTGGAGGTAAATTTCTTATTTCTCCATCAGAAATGGCAAGTTGGGAGTGCTTTAGAATCGTCTCAATGAGACGATTCTAAAGGACTCCCAACTTGCCATTTTTGATGAAGAAATAACAAAATTTCACCCCAAGTTGGTCAAATTACGCACCTTAACTGAAACTCTGCATTACATCCATTTGGTGATTGCATGCTGATTGAATTACTCAGTGGAGTAAATTGGGTTATTGTACAAGACCAATTAATTATTCATTATAATCATTTAATGACACTCGTAATTAATGTTGGAAAATCAATAAAATTGGCCAGTGAACAATTGTATTGGGACAAAATGCAACAAAACCAGGCTTATTGCATTTACAACCAGTGAAGACCCTGATCAGCCTGCGCTTCAGCGCAGTCTGATCAGGGTCTTCACTATCAGTGATATTAAGTGAGGTAATCAACCAGTATGAACCTAACAAAGACATTTAGTACGAGTCTACACCATGTTTGGAAGACGATCAGGATCTACACTGGCTGAGAAAGAAATAAGCCCAGGTTTTGTCACATTGTTGACTATGCACAACTTTGATACCAATTAAACTGCACAGTGGGATGTAAATGTGACAATATGGATTGACGATTGGTACCTTACTCAATGTGTGTCTGTCCCACAAAATAAATCTACAACCTAACTACAATCTACTACATATGTTGCATGGGCAGATCCAGGATTTATATCTAGAGGGAGCGTGGGTTTCACTTTTCATAAATTCAGATTATTTTTCCTGCATTTTTTCTTATTTCTCATTAAAAGTATATGTTGTTACCACTCAGCTGAACCGTCTCGTTGAGACGGTTCAACTGAGTGGTACCAACATACACTTTGTGTGAGAATTAAGGAAATAATCTGATCTTTCCACGAAAGAAAATGTGTTAAAATCTAAACAATTTTAGACGGGCGTGCGCTGGACACGCCCCCTCCTGGGTTATAGTCTTGCCTGAGAAACTTATCTGTGTTCAACACTAGTCACAAAGTTCAAACAAAGTGTGTATTTTTGTCACAGTTGTCCGTCCGTATGTCAGTCCGATGATATTTGTATGTGGCTTCCTTATGGTGTGCAGATGCACAAAGTGAATTTCGATTTTTGATATGACCCCCGGGTCATGCATTATCTCCCCCTTTTGGACTTAGAATTCCACAAGTTTGTCACGTAAAAAGTAAAACTTTTAAACTGTAATAGCTGGAGACTTCATACATGTATGGTGTGTAAATGCGCAAAGTGAATAGATTTTTAATTTGATTCCCGGCTGATGGATTATCTCCCCACTTCAGACTGTGGGTATACTGCGATGGCGCACCATCAACGTTTCTCTAAAGATTTTGGAAATTTCTGGAACACCCTGATATAATACATACCAAAATATATTTGAACAAGCATCACATTTCATCGGCAAGAAATCTGCAAAGAAAGAGTACCGTGATTAGCAGGGCTCCAGATTAAGGTGTGTATTTTACGCACTTATTTTAGCAGAATACGCACTGATTATCAAAAGTGCGAGTACAAAATATTCGCACCAATGTGAAAATATGCATAGATTTTCAAATTGAGTAGTGAAAATACTGTAATAAAGTTGAACAGTTACTTAGTTGAGATGCAAAAGTGTTTGCTTTTTTTCAGCTCAAATAAGTGAATTTTTAAATGCATTTTATATTTTCTTATCATTTGTTCCCTATTTAATAAGGATGTAATCAATAATTGGAAACGGAAAATACTCATTGATTTTTTAAATATTGGTGTATAATACTCTTTAGATACAAAACTTATCTGGAGCTCTGGATTAGGATATAGGGTATTCTGTGGAAAAAAGATACTTGCAACATTTTTCTTATTTCTCCCAGTGTCGAAGCAGGCGCGGATACAGGGGGGGGGGGTGTCCAGGGTGTCCCTCCCCCCCCCTGCTCGCAAAAAAATAAAAATAAATAAATAAAAAAATTTACAATACTCGAATAGTTGGATGACTTTGTTCATGGCCTAGGTGTCAGGAACTCGCATCTGCGGCAACCTGGCATTTAAAAATTTCATGGGGGAGGACCCCCGGACCCCCAGACCCCCCAACTTTAAGATTTCGCGCTCGCTGAAGTCGGCTATGCCGAATTCTAATTACAGATCGCCCCCCCCCTGCAATTATTTCTGTATCTGCCCCTGCGAAGTGATAAGTTTTGACCACATGACAAGACAGTTCAAATGAGTACTCATCAGTTGACAGCAATTATTTTCTTGCAAAAAAATAAGAGTTGTTTTACAGTATTGTCATGATTATAAAACCCATGAATGTATATCAAGATAGTTTTGACAATTCCATTATAAAGATACACCATTTTTTATTCTGAAAAATAAAATGTTCTTATTACGCTATAAAAATGTATGCTACAAATCAGTTAAGCTGTCTTGCTGGGATGGTTCTAATGAAAACATAGAGAGCTATAGATGTGAAAATAAGAAAAAACTTTATACACATCTTACAAAATGGAGTCTCAAAAAAATACTATAATTTTCTGATTTCTCCACGAAAGTCATAAAAACTCAATTGATATGATTTATTGGTGTTTAACTGCCTATCAATAACTAAGGTAATTTAAGGTCGAACAACTAAATTGAATTGTCTCGTTGGGATTGTTCAAATAAATGGTTACAACAGAACAATATGTATGATTGTATCAAAATTTTGATACTGAAAATTTGTGATGGAGTAAATTGAAGATCCCGCCAATTTGGTGACTCTTGGAACGACGGAATTAACCAATCAAAGAACTTTTCCTTTCAAGAGGTGTCGGACCATCAAGTTACAGTTATCCTGAAAATTATAAATTACCAGCAGTGTCCAACATGAAATTGATGAGATGTGAAATTATGGCGTGAAATTATCGGCATCCGAATTAATGCATATTTTTAAAGTCCGTTTAATACAAATATATATGGCCCAATGAGTCACTATGTACGTAGAATCACATATGTTTCACACCGTGTCAAAATGAAGAGTTGAAAATTACCCCACCCACTGAGAGTTGAAAATTACCCCACCCACTGAGAGTTTACCACACCCACTGTATATTAAACACATAAACACAAGAACATGAGAACATGTGTGATTAAAAAAATAAATAAAAAAATACAATATATTTACCTAATTGTTTGCATTCCTTCCGATGACAATGTTGTCCAAGAGATGGGAACTCCATTCTGGGGTCTTTAACTAAATTAGTTCAGTCTCAGTCTTTGAAAATAAGGCGAACTCGCACAAAAAATGTGTATTCAGCTGTCAACAGAATGATTTGGCAAATTGGGACTTTCACATTAGTATTTATAGCAAGAATTGCGTCATATCCGTTCCAAAAGCCTCGTTTGAGAATATGGATATTCCGAAAAGATGGGGCTCCCAAAAGGAAACTGTATACATGCGCTATCACACTACACAAATAAAATAATTTTACAAATGTTCTAATCAGCATATTCTTCATTAGATGCTTTAAAAACATTATTTTAGATTACATGAAGTAAAATATTTAACAAACGAAGCTTTAGACAGGTCACAATGCGTTACTTAGAAGTTGCGCTATTAATGACCATCACACAGCGAGCCTCTCCATTCTCTCTATTTAGAAATTTCTAGTCGCTTCCAGCTACATGGACGCCGCCAAAGAAGATTGTATGGGTGTAGCAGGGGCGTACCCAGAATCCGACATAGGCGGCAGTGAATTATTTGATGATGCTGTCTGTTCCAAGAGATAGCCTAGTGTCTGTTTCACGTTTTGCAACCGACGAACTTTTGGCTATTAAGCACATTAAAGGTGCATGCCCATGGCACTTAGTAGGCACAAAATAGTATTTATATATAGGAATTAAATAAGTGTATATAATTGTGTCACTATTCCACCAGTTCTAAAAAAATACGAGTGCCCGCTATACAGATATAACCATTTAGCAATATTTATTTTACTGATAGTGACTCGCGGTGGTATCAGACTATTTTCATATGCAAATGAGGCATGATTTTTTTTAATTATTTATACTATAAAAAGCGTCACCGGAAAAAAATAGTTTCGAGAGATTATAAAGTATGATCATTGCACACCAAAAAAAACAAATACAGAGAATAAATAGTAATATGGAGCGATGGGTGAGGCTCTTGAAGACCATGAATGGAAATTTACGGAAATGAACACTATTGATGAGTTACGGGGTTATGGCAGTAGATTTGTGTCTATGTTCGATCGGCATATTTTCATTTGATTATCGCATAATTATATTCAATAATCAAATGAATATTGATGATTATCGAACGTAAATACTATTGTTATTTTATGGTTGCATATATGTTCAATAATTAAATACATTATTGTAATTTCACAATAAACGGTTTATTTGTATGTTCAATAAATCAAACGTAAATATAAATTCGTTCAAACATATATTTACCCAATTGAATATAAATATGCACTGTCTGCAGATAACAGTTCTGCTATTTATTCGATAAATCGAACATAAAATAAACTGTATATATTTACCTAATCAAACATAAATATAGTTTGTTTAAACAATTATGTGTGCTACATTGAACACACATAGTGCACTGCTGTATTGGTTTGATTATGTTTATTTTCAGTTAACTCAATCGAACGTATATATGTGATGTCAATTGTTTTGTTAAACATATTGGTTCGATAAATTATACATATTGGTTCGATTAATGATATACATACATATAGGTTCGATAAATGATACATACATATTGGTTCGATAAATGATACATATATTGGTTCGATAAATGATGCATATTGGTTCGATAAATGATACATACATATATTGGTTCGATAAACGTTATATATTGGTTCGATAAATGATACATATATTGGTTCGATAAATGGTACATATATTGGTTCGATAAATGATGCATATTGGTTCGATAAATGATACATACATATATTGGTTCGATAAATGATACATATATTGGTTCGATAAATGATGCATATTGGTTCGATAAATGATACATACATATATTGGTTCGATAAATGATACATATATTGGTTCGATAAATCGTACATATTGGTTTGATAAATTAGACATATTGGTTCGATAAATGATGCATATTCAGGGACGGATCCAGGATTTTTGTTTAGGGTGTGTGTGAGTTGAGGTCCACGATTTTGACCGAAATGCTTCGAGGGTCCGGGGGCATTGTTCCATCCTCCCTCCCCCCCCCCCCCCCCGGGAGATATTTTGAAAGTAGATGCCCGCAGGTGCAATCTGGCATATGTCTGAGACTATAGTGCTGAATATCACAACACAGGAGAAGTAAGAAAAAGAGAAACGAAATTTGACCATTTTCATTTTAAATTTGCATACCCAAGCATTACGCAAACATAATATTATTATATAGTTGCTCCACACCTTTCCAGCATCACAAGCGTCCGTTTTTACACCGTGACTATTAACTAATTTCTTACTACTGTGCATTGAGTGATGCGCGTCACTGTCCGTACACGGGGAAATAAGCATATTGCCTCAAACTATTATGCTACGCGCAAGCTGAGCATCATCTCGGTGGTTAAACGAATCTGCATCATTTATCGAACCAATATATGTATGTATCATATTGGTACATATTGGTTCGAATATGATTGGCTGCTTACATCACGTAGGTTTGCCATCTCTGGGATGCAGCAACAACAACAACACTGCATGCACAATAAGTCAAGGAGAATGTAATGCGCATCATCCGTGTAACATGTTCTACAGGGCCTCGTATAACCACCCGTAGACCGACAATTCATGTAGCTTGAACAGTATGGAGATGGTACTCAGTCCGCTGGTAGCATATTCCACAGTGTCCCCATTTAACCACCCGTAGACCGACAATTCATGTCGCTAGAACCGCGGGGAGATGATGCTCAGTCCGCGGGTAGCATATTCCACAGTGTCCCCATTTAACCACCCGTAGACCGACAATTCATGTCGCTAGAACAGTGGGGAGATGATGCTCAGCCCGCGGGAAGCATATCACACCGTGCCCCATTTAACCACCCGTAGACCGAAAATTCATGTCGCTAGCACAGTGGGGAGATGATGCTCAGCCCGCGGGTAGCATGCATATTCCACTGTGCCCCGTTTAACCACCCATAGACCGACAATTCATGTCGCTAGCACAGTGGGGAGATGATGCTCAGCCCGCGCGTAGCATAATAGTTTGAGACAATATGCTTATTGTCCCGTGTACGGACAGTGACGCGCCTCACTCAATGCACAGTAGTAAGATATTAGTTAATAGTCACGGTGTAAAAACGGACGCTTTTGATGCTGGAAAGGTGTGGAGCAACTATATAATAATATTATGTTTGCGTAATGTTTACTTCTCCTGTGTTGTGATATTCAGCACTATAGTCTCAGACATATGCCAGATTGCACCTGCGGGCATCTACTTTCAAAATATCTCCCGGGGGGGGGGAGGGAGGATGGAACAATGCCCCCGGACCCTCGAAGCATTTCGGTCAAAATCGTGGACCTCAACTCACACACACCCTAAACAAAAATCCTGGATCCGTCCCTGAATATGCATCATTTATCGAACCAATATGTCTAATTTATCAAACCAATATGTACGATTTATCGAACCAATATATGTATCATTTATCGAACCAATATATGTATGTATCATTTATCGAACCAATATGCATCATTTATCGAACCAATATATGTATCATTTATCGAACCAATATATGTATGTATCATTTATCGAACCAATATGCATCATTTATCGAACCAATATATGTACCATTTATCGAACCAATATATGTATCATTTATCGAACCAATATATAACGTTTATCGAACCAATATATGTATGTATCATTTATCGAACCAATATGCATCATTTATCGAACCAATATATGTATCATTTATCGAACCAATATGTATGTATCATTTATCGAACCTATATGTATGTATATCATTAATCGAACCAATATGTATAATTTATCGAACCAATATGTTTAACAAAACAATTGACATCACATATATACGTTCGATTGAGTTAACTGAAAATAAACATAATCGAACCAATACAGCAGTGCACTATGTGTGTTCAATGTAGCACACATAATTGTTTAAACAAACTATATTTATGTTTGATTAGGTAAATATATCAGTTTATTTTATGTTCGATTTATCGAATAAATAGCAGAACTGTTATCTGCAGACAGTGCATATTTATATTCAATTGGGTAAATATATGTTTGAACGAATTTATATTTACGTTTGATTTATTGAACATACAAATAAACCGTTTATTGTGAAATTACAATAATGTATTTAATTATTGAACATATATGCAACCATAAAATAACAATAGTATTTACGTTCGATAATCATCAATATTCATTTGATTATTGAATATAATTATGCGATAATCAAATGAAAATATGCCGATCGAACATAGACACAAATCTACTGCCATACGGGATAGCTTCACTACTTACGTGAATACATTAATTGACAAATATGTGCCATTGTCAAAGAGTAAAGGTTCTTATTATAGAAAATCTTGGATGAATAAGGACACAGCGGAAGAGGCAGACAAGAAAAAAAGAGCATGGACTATATATAGAAATTGCAAAAGTGTTAATAATTGGGGAAATTATATCCAAGTAAGGAATACTGCCACCATTACCACAAGAAATGCGAAACGTAAATATGAAAAATCTATTGCATCACGAATAAAGGATGAACCGAAACTTGGACACTTGTTAGGTCAAAAACAAAAACGAAGGACAGAACAAGTGACTTAATGAAGGAAGACGACACACTAAACAGATACGAATAAAGAAAAAGCGAAGGTGTTGAATCTGTTCTTTAGCAGTGTTTTTATTATGGAAGACACTCAAAATATTCCTGAAATAAATGAGAGACAATTCTCATCAGAATTTAACGATTTCACTATCTTGGAGACGGATGTAATGAAAAATTTAGACAAATTAAAAACTACTAAATAACCAGGACCCGATGGAATTCATATATTGTAAACTAATATATGAGTTGAGACAACACTTATGTATTCCAATGACATACCTCTTTAATAGATCTATGCAGACAGGTGAAGTTCCTGCACTACGGAAGTTAGCAAATATCTCACCAATATTTAAAAAAGGGAATACAAAGATGGCGGAAAACTATAGACCTGTGAGCCTTACATGTGTGATTTGTAAAATCTTAGAATCGATTATAAGAGACAAAATTACAGAACATATGGACAATAACAATTTATACTCAGAGCACCAATTCGGGTTCAGGATTGATCATTCTTGTGTTACACAGTTGCTTCAAGTATTTGAAGAATGGTCAAGTGCAATGGACGAACATGAAAATATAGACGTCATCCTTACCTTCTAACATGGTTATCATGCAAAAGGAGTACATTATTTGATCAGGGGCAAATATAGTATATATTATATAATGACACTACAATATTAATATTAATTAATACATAATATATGTATAAAATTGACTTATATTCATATAATCAAGGCGGCAATTAGCTTTCTTGTCATATTACAGTGACATTAACATTTATCGAATGTATTTATTATTTGCTGCCGAATAATGATGCATTATAACTTTTAGATGTACATGTACTTTAATATATGTCTCATTTGCATTTGTTTCCGCCGCATCAGGCTGATCTGTGTCTACACTGGTCAATACGGTGTCACGTCTGTAGCCACAGTCAGTAGCATACAGGTGTTTTGCAGAGTTACTGCCCGCAAATAAGTTATCGTTCACTGAAATGGACTCGTCCATGAATGATTGCTATCACTCAATAAAGTTGGACTCTTCCATGAACAATTGCTATAATAACTCAACAGAATTGGATTCTTCCGTTGAGTTATAATATTATAGCAAGTGTTCATGGAAGAGTCCAAATATATTGAGTGATAGTAATCATTCACGGAGGAGTCCATTTCAGTGAACGATAACTTAGTTGCGGGCTGTAACATAATTGGACTCTTCCGCCCGGGACACTGCGCGGAATTACAGGACCGAATTGGACCTAAGCAGTGTCCCATTTCGGCACACAATTATACACATTTGTCCGCCCTTGCATCAACATACATCGCATAAAACACTTTCGGCCTGTTTGGACTTAAATGTCCGGGTATGTAAGGTCTTCGAGTCAATTCCCACCCTTGACTATAAGCTAAATGAAAATGGATCCTTCCATGAGCGATTACTATAATAACTCAACAGAGTTGAAATCTCAATGAGCGATTATTATAATGACTCAATAGATGTGACCCTTTCATGAGACTTAATGATTAATATAATGACTTAACCTAGTTTGACTCTCAATGTGCGATTATTATTATGACTATATATAATTTGACCCGTCCGTGAGCGATTACTATAATGACTCGACCTACATTGACTCTCAATGTGCTATTGTTATAATGACTTAACCTAGTTTGATTCTCAGTGAGCGATTATTTTTATGACTCGATAGAATTTGACCCGTCCATAACCCAGTTTGGCTCTCAGTGAGCGATTATTATAATAACTCAATAGAATTTGACCCGCCCATGACCATAGTTTGACCTCTGAAATGAGCGCTTATTTTATAAAGTCAAGGATTTAAGGTAGAAAGTTTAGGCAATACAGACTGAGATCTCGTGTGGTGGTGTGAACAATACGGACTGAGACTCGTGTGTGGTGTTGAACAATACGACTGAGACAATCGTGTGTGTGTTGGAACAATAGGACTGAGGACTCGGGGGTGGTGTTGAATTAACAAACGACTGAGACTCGTGTGGTGTGTTGAACCAATACGGACTGAGACTCGTGTGTGTGGTTGTTCAACAATACGGACTGAAGACTCGTGGTGGTGGTGGAACAATGACATACGACTGAGACTCGTGTGGTGGTGTTTGAACAATACGGACTGAGAACTGAGAACTCGGTGTGGGGTGTTGAACAATACGGACTGAGACTCGTGTGTGGTGTTGAACAATACGGACTGAGACTCGTGTGTGTGTTGAACAATACGACTGAGACTCGTGTGGTGGTGTTGAACAATACAGACTGAGACTCGTGTGGTGGTGTTGAAACAATACGACTGAGACTCGTGTGGGGTGGTTACAATACGGACTGAGACTCGTTGTTGGTGGTGTTTGAACAATACAGACTGAGACCGTTGTGGTGGTGTTGAACAATACAAGACTAGACTCGTGTGGTGGTGTTGTAATTCAACAAAATACGGACTGAGACTCGTGTGGTGGTGTTGAACAATACGGACTGAGATTAACTCGTGGTGGTGGTGTTGAACAATACAGACTGAGACTCGTGTGGTGGTGGTGTTGAACAATACGGACTGAGACTCGTGTGGTGGTGGTTGTTTTGAACAATACAGGACTGAGACTTCGTGTGGTGGTGTTGAACAATACGGACTGAGACCTCGTGTGGTGGATGAACAATACGGACTGAGACTCGTGGTGGTTGTTAACAATACGGACTGAGACTCGTGTGGTGGTGTTGAACAATACAGACTGACGACTCGGTGTTGAACAATAACGGACTGAGACCGTGTGATGGTGGTGTTGAACAATACGACTGAGACTCGGGTTGTGGTGTTGAACAATACGAACAAGAACTCGTGGTGGATGGTGCAAAATACGACTGAGACTCGTGTGGTGGTGTTGAACAATACGACTGAGACCTCGTGTGGGGTGGTGTTGAACAATACAGGACTGAGACTCGTGTGGTGGTGGTTTGAACCAATACCGGCCTGAGACCCTGGTGTGGTGGTGTTGAACAATACGGACTGAGACTCGTGTGGTGGTGTTGAACAATACGGACTGAGACTACGTGTGTGGTGGTGTTGAACAATACAGACTGAGACTCGGTGGTGGTGTTGAACAATACGGACTGACTCGTGGTGGTGGTTGTTGAACAATACGGACTGAGACTCCGTGGTGGTGGTGGTTTGAAAAAAAAAAAAAACAAAAAACGGACTGAAACTGTGTGGTGGTGTTGGAACAATACGGACTGAACTCGGGTGGTGGTGTTGAACAAACAGACGGAGAACTCGGGTGGTGGTGTGTTGAACAATACGGACTGAGACTCGGGTGGTGGTGGTGTTGAACAATACGGACTGAGACTCGCGTGGTGGTGTTGAACAATACGGACTGAGACTCGGGTGGTGGTGGTGTTGAACAATACGGACTGAGTCTCGGGTGGTGGTGTTGAACAATACAGACTGAGACTCGGGTGGTGGTGTTGAACAATACGGACTGAGACTCGGGTGGTGGTGGTGTTGAACAATACGGACTGAGACTCGTGTGGTGGTGTTGAACAATACGGACTGAGACTCGGGTGGTGGTGGTGTTGAACAATACAGACTAATATAGCTAGTACACCACCTGCGTTATTCTTGACGATATTTGTCAATTTCTTTATTAAAAAATACTTACACATTGTGCTTGAAACCAAGCAGCTTGATTGGCTCAGCCTGAGGTGGTGTACATGTACAGAGGGGGGAAGTGTTATTTTCATCTATTAATTTTTCAGTAATAATATCTATCATTTTGTAAGGAAAAACAGGATGTACAAAACAAACACATCGAAGGGGGTGGGAGGGGGCATACCCCCAGACCCCCCCCCCCACCACCAACTCGCCGCAGTTCACGCGTCTGCTGGTACAAAGTTAGGCTGAACTTATTCTCTCAAGGCTGGGGAGAACCTTGATCAAGTACCTGTCAATATCGCCCCGCCCTCATACAGGTTGGAGTAGGCAGCCAACAAAGATGTGGCGACGAATTTACGCCTAGATGTCCATAGCTTTACCAGTACGGTATTCATTATGCCCCCTATGCGGTAGCAAGGGGGACATATTGCGTTGCTCTTGAGGTTCCGTCCGTCCGTCCGTCCGCACGGACGTCCGTGTACATTTACGTCAAACAATTTGTAAGAGTTTCTCCAACATATATGATCTCCAATAATACGCGAAGGATTTGCTTCAATACTTGGACATTGGAAGTACCTGAACACAACACACTCGCGCCACCATTAACCATGTGGCGACGAATTTACGCCTAGATGTCCATAGCTTTACCAGTACGGTATTCATTATGCCCCCTATGCGGTAGCAAGGGGGACAAATTGCGTTGCTCTTGAGGTTCCGTCCGTCCGTCCGTCCGCACGGACGTCCGTGTACATTTACGTCAAACAATTTGTAAGAGTTTCTTCAACATATATGATCTCCAATAATACGCGAAGGATTGCTTCAATACTTGGACATTGGAAGTACCTGAACACAACACACTCGCGCCACCATTAACACGACCTTGACCTTTGTCACCTTCGAAATGTCGTTGAAACACTTAGCCATTTTGTTACGTCGAAAGGTTTGTAAGAGTTGCTCCAACATGGTATATCTTCAATATTATGCGAAGGACTGCTTCAATACTTGGAAACTTGAATCACCTGAACATTTGTCACACACTCGAGCCACCATTAATACGACCTTGACCTTTGTCACCTTTGAAATTTCGCTGAAGCACTTAAATTAGCCATAACTAGTACTTGAAGGGTCGCTTTAGTATTTGGACAGTTCATTAACCTGAACATGTGTGACGCAATAATACCACCAATGACATGACCTTAACCTTTGTAACCTTAAATATGGTGCTTAAACACTTAGCCATTTTCTTACGTCAACATGTTTGTAAGACTTTCTCAAATGACTTTGAAACTTGTGTCTTCTTTTTTTACACACACTCTCTAGTTAGAGTCTAGTATGCCATGGGGGCATATCCATGTTTCACAAACATAGTTTTCTACGGCTATACTGTGGCCAATTGTCCTATGGAATTAGACACAGATTTATGATATGCGAGGATATCATTTTCAAATATGCAGTAATTATTCACGATTCTACAGACAAATGTCTGTCAAAAGAAAATGAAGAACGCATGTAGATTATAAATGCACAATACACACAAATGTGTCAAAACAGTAACATTTCTATTCATAGTTCCTGTCATCCGAGTACGAGCAAATTATTCTGGGGGAATATGGGCAGTATTTCATAATTCTACGAAACTGAATGTTAGCTCCAGTTGATTTCGACATCTTGGAAAATTTCGCCTGCTATGCTGTCTCGCCGGTACGGTTTCGCGTCAGAATTTAAGGTATTTTTCGGGCATTTGTAGCGAAAATTTGAGCTGGTTATGACCCCGCTTTGAAATCATTTTCAGAAAATGGTGTGGTGTTACAAGTGATAGAACAAGACATAACAAAGTATCTGTGCCTCATATTTTCATGAAAACAATTCCGATAAATTCAGTCGTGTTGAAACTTTTGGCCAAAAATAGGTGGGTGGGGTAACTTTGTAAAAAATTAATTGAACACATCTGATGCGGTTACTGAATTTTTATTGTGGCGCGCGATTTGTAATTCATTTGCGAGTATTTTTCAATACTTGTCGCAAGAGCCTCCTTAACTGATTGTGAGAGGCGGTGATTTTTATAAGTCACCCGTCGCCCTCAGAAAAGCAGTCAATTTTCGCTATTTTCAACCGTCCCGTGATGCCTAATATTAAAACGTTACCTCAACTGCCTACAAACGTTGTTGACTCGCAACCTGATTACGACATTTGCGCAACGTTGTGGTTACGTTGTGTGTTTGCTGGGAATTCTCTTTAACATTGTAAGCAGGCTTATGGGTGTTGCGACCAGTGTAGATCCAGATCATCCTGTGCTTCCGCACAGTCTGACCAGGATTCCATCAATGAAACACCCGTCATGTTTATATTAAATTTAAGGTACATGCCCATGCAGTGGGTTATAATATAGAGATACAGATACTTTTGTATATTCTGTACGAATGAAATTTTCTGGCAAAATAAACATGCATTCACCATTACCCCACGTATTGATTGGCATTACATATATTTTATTTTAGACGAAAATGTTCACACTGATATCAGGTGCGATAACCGTGTTTCCTTAAAATGTTAACGGACATTACTATTTATTCTCTGTATTTATTTTGTGATGTGCAATCATACTTTATAATCTGTCGAAAATAATATTTGTTCAGGTGATGTATTTCCTAAGTATAAATAAGTAAAACATATCATGCCTCATTTGCATATGAAAATAGCCTGATACCAACGCGCGTCACTATCAGTAAAATAAATATTACCGAATGATTATGTCTGTTTTCCGGGCACTTATACTTTTTAGAACTGGTGGAATAGTGACACAATTAAACATGTTGTGCTTATTGAGTGGGCATGTACCTTTAATGAATATATATCGTTATCAGGCTACAGGAGGGTGCTATTTGATCTGGAGCTACACAGGTCACAAATTCCATAAGCCCCATTTATCCTGTCACAATCACATTATATATCATTGATAGTCCGGCAGGCGGCACGACGCTGGACGTTCGATCTCTCATTGTGTTTGTGTGTGCTAAATTTAATTTAGTACCGTTGATCACAACTTTAACAATTATGTGGTTGTACCAGGCATATGTATAATGTGTCTTGTTCGCTTACACCGATGGTGAAACATACCGCTGTATGTATCATCGACAAACAGTATTACCTGTGAGATAATACTTTCTGGTAATTAATTAAACAGTAACATTCTGCATTGCAGAATCAATTTACGAAATTTCTGAGATTAGCATTTTGTAAAAAAATATATAGAAATATAACATTTAATTTCACATTTGTTTCTGATTCTGGCTCTGCTGTCTGTTTGACCGTGAATTACAACCGCCGACGACTGCAACCAACGTATAAATAATCCAAGTATAACTAGGCGAAGGAAATAATAACGATTAACGTAACGTAACGTAAACGACAAAAACGAAGAGATAATTAAGCGATGACCAATTCATTGCATATGGCTCTGTATAGGTGTCAGATAAGGCATGCCCGTAGCCAACTCTTTTGGACAAGCCAAGGTTGTTTTTGCTCATGAACACACAATCACGTTATCTGGAGACACCGTTATTTACGCCGGAAACCAGACTAAGATTCCGGGTGCCGCGAAAAATCAGCTTGGAACTAGACCTCCAGTGTTCGTCATTAGCAGCTAGTGACCGTTTCTAAGCTGTTGGTCAAGAGTGCCGGTCATCATGTCATCAATCAACTATGAGAATCATATGAAGAGGATTTGCCGACACCTGCCCTTCTCAAGGAAAAACATGCACACTGGGTTAAGCGTTTTGTCTCAGAAAGAGATCCGCCATCCTCGTGTTCCAGTGCGTTACTTTCATGCGATCCATGTTTATATCCGAACATTCACACATTGTTGAGAATCGCATGCACGTTACCTGTCACCAGTGCAGAATGTGAACGCGCCGGTATAGTGCATTGAGGCGACTTCATCACTAGTCACGTGCATCTATGACCAGTAGTCGTCTTTCTTCGCTGGCGCTCGTATACATTCATTATATGGCTTCAAACACGATGTGCGGGAAATAATATCCTGATGTGTACGCCTACATCCTCGTAGGGTGGAATTGGAATCACTCTTGTACTAGTCCAAATATTTAGACTCTGTGTTGAATATTTTGTTTGAATGGGAAATACATTATACGTAACATGCCATATAAATACAGCAGTGTATTATATACCTATCAAAGATATGTGGTGAATTCATGGTGTATTCTTCAGCCAGATACGACACGGCAGATTGAAATTCCGTATTCCACTCAGTTGCTTTCTGAATCCATATTCCACTCTGTTCTCGTTCTGATTTGCCAGAACTACTTGTCATCAGGAAAGTTCGGGAAATCATAATGATGTCCTTCAAATGAGAATAACCCCGTGAAAGCTAGTCATTTTTACTTAAAATGCATGCTGTCAACGGACAATACACTCGATCTAGGTTATTAGTCTGGATATGTTTAGAAATTATGACAGAAAATGATAGCTGACATTTGACGTCGTTTCTGGTCGCGTGTCACTAGCGCGACGTCTCAGTGCTAGGCGATAAACCAAATGACTGCCGTCAAAGCACTGCGCAGAAAATAATTTCAACTTTGTAATCCAATTATACGATTTTTCAATGCAATATATTTGTTTAAATGTTTGACTGGTATATAATAAACGCAATATTAGTACAGTAACTTAATTGATCCTTGGACCGGAAAGCTCTCGTTGGTCTTGGGCAGATCAGCTGATCAACTCGACTGTGTCTCGTTGATCCAGCTGATCTGCCTTATACCAACTCGAGCTTTCACCGCCCAAGGATCAAGTTACTTTACTAATATTATGTATGTATATAGTGACGTCAGTGTGAATAACAAAATGTAAAACATATTCAAACTATTTGGGACCCGACAGCGTGTATATAAACTTACCGTGGAGACACGTGTATACGGAAGGTTTCTGATAGTCTGCTTCACAATGTGATTATAAAACCTTTCTTGTGAGAAATTCGATAAAAGTCAAATTTCCTACACAAAATAGCATATAATTCCTACTCCTAAATAAAGTCGTAAAGTCGAACATTTCTTGGGGGAGGACCCCCCAAACCACCCGTCGAGGAAGGGGGGTAAAACAGAGTAGGATAGTAATGTTGGTTTATTGTCGGCGGTGTGATGGCGTTTGGTCAATAGTATTTCTTGTTTTTCATACACGGTGAAACGTTTGAATAGTAAATTTAATCTGTTGATGTAGCTGGGTGTCATGCAGACATCACCATTGTTGGTGTCTTCATAAATGTTTATAGTCAATATATGTCTATATTATTTGAAAATATAATGGATTGATGGTGAAAATGAATTTTAATTGTTAGATTATATAAGATTGATCGGAAGATGTTCGGGTGTGCGAAGCCATGTACATTTCCATGTGTTTTCAAATTGAATGGCGCATCCTTGTGTGAACTGTCTGACATGTGACATACATATTTCCGGTGTTGAGTCTGTCAAAATACAAATGCGAACTTTATTTGTATACTTGTTTCTGATAATTATCCAAATATATGTAAAGTGTGCGAAGTCTCGTACACTGACTGTATATTTTTGTCTGTAAATATTCTGTTCTGATTTTGGGATTTTCCTTCTTCCCTACACATGAAATATGGTATTTGACCCTGTTAACCGACCTAAAATGATTTTGGCTGATGTTAAGCCATTACACATAATTATATAATTAAATAACACTTATTAGTCATCTTGTAGTGGTAATTTAATCTAGTTTCAGTACTTTGATAAATACAGTTAGTTGTAAAACACAGATTTGCATTTATTAGTTCCGCACTTTCTTTTTATCCTAGTCCGGAGAATAAACTAAGCCGCGAAAATACGAGATTCCCGTAGCGCCAAAAACCGGTGCGCGAAAAAAAAAAAAGAAGAAAGAAAAATTAATTTGTTATTTAACAAAATGTCTGATTCAGAATCTGAAAGCGTTAGTGACGAGCCTATGGAAGAGACGGTAAGAGTATTATATGACATATTTAATGGTAACAATTTGGCTGTAGGGATAACTGGTCAGACAATATGTTTATATATCCGTGAACCCGTGCTCGTTGTCAACCAGTAGTCGGCGTGTGTAAATATGTGCATTTATAAATGACAGATGCTGGGCCACATTGATAATATTGCTATAATCTATTACAAATTAACAATTTTTTCACTACTTACCAGTGTAACCAGAATCTTAAGTGGGTGTAATCGTTACTGGTGGCACAAACTTTGACAAATGTTTTCGGTGCACGATATCTGAACAAAGTTGTCTCGGTTTATACAATACTAATATCTCACATAATTTGATCATCTATATGATCTTATTGTGGTATTTTTTAATAGATGTTGCTCTACGATACATATTCAGTGCACATGCACTTTGTGGTATAAACGAGAATAGTCCAGAACATGACCGACCCAATCAAGTTTGGTTGTGATGGCTGATATTTGTATATTGGCATTTTTTATTTTCAATATAACTGAACAAGGACAGCATCTAACTGTATAAACACTTGGATTGAACCGTAGTTTACATTTACAAACATACACCAGCAGTGATAAAGTATCAAATTTGCATATTTTTAAATTAAATAACTTGTGCGTTATTTCAATATGCATGTAAATAGTGGGCCGCACGATTCACCCAAATCCTCCCCAAATCCTTATGTTTCCCCCAAATCCTCCCCAAATCCTCATGTAATGAATAAGTTATCCAATTATTATGTCTCAAAACCTTTTAATATCTTTCTTAAGAAGTTATTGAACTCCATTTGAATACGTTTTTATGGTAAAAAGAGTCTTATTTCGATGTTTTAATTTAACTTAGGCATTCTAGCAGCTAGCCAAGGGAGATCATCCAAAATAAATTATGAGATAAATGCAAGGGAGATAAATGTTGTTCGACCCATTTTGGTCAATTGAAACATGCAAGTTATTTACCATTCCAAATGTGTATAATACTATTCATCTGTTTTTTATATCAATTAATCAATCAATCAATCAACACATATATAGCTTTACAATATGATCACGTCCGTAAATGTGAAGTGTCTATGCAGTACCTGTGGGGCCCGATATGCAGCAAGTTCTAGCCCATTTGTTTGGGTGGTGGTTGGGAGCCAGCGAAGGGTAATTTAACGATCGGCGTTCATCCTTACCGGAATGCCGACCTACACGGTTTGGCCCTCATGTACCGTTTTGGCTCTCTGGTAGTTGAGAGCTAAATCCTATTATACTCCATTAAAAAAGAATAAGATCTGTACAGATCATATTGCTTTAGGGGCTGGAGCTAAGTGACTCTGGTGCGGTATGGACCAGGGTTGGCCGGGAAATACCGGGGGCGGGAATTCCCAGCGGGAAATACCGGTATTTCCCGTCCGTCCCGGGAAATACTCCCCAAAGTGGGAAATACCGGGAAATGTGAATTTTGATGTTATTATTTGATAATTAAAGTTATTTAAATTAAGTTTTAAGCTCAGTAATAGTTAATTAAACAATCAACAACGTAATAATTAGATATAGGGGTTAATTACAATGTATAAGATTCTGTTTCATTCCCAATAGGGTACTCATCAGGTGGAATATTTGGCAACCATGATTTAATTTCATTTTGGTTTTTGGGTGTATTATTTTTTTGTAAATTACTTTTTCACTCATTTTTTAGGAAGCATCTGAGTGTCTGCTAAATACAATTCACAAGGATAACGTCATCATGATCAAGACTAATTTTGTTTAGACAACCAGGCTGTTAATTGTCAACCTTCTCCCACACTAATATTCAGTATCAAGAAATGAGAATAAATGATCTTAGCATGCATGATGTGCATACACATAGTCTCTTACAAGTCTTATATGACTGACAATGTACTGTTGTTTTATGCTTTGCATTTATATTACTTATTTGCATTATTATTATGACATTTATTTAACATGAAGACTATGGGCCGCGATGGTACGTATGATATACGTACAGTACCTAAAATCGTTACAATTAGCCAAAAGCCTACTAATGTCTACTTATTTGCATGTACATTGATGAGACTTTAATATACTTTAATAAACCATATCAGACTATGACAACAGGCTGTTAATTGTCAGCCTTCTCTCACACCTTTTGTGTCATACTGTATAATAAGAACCCAGGTGGTCTGTATATGGTCAAGTTGTAAAACAATTACACTTACACTGTACATGGATTATCCCTGTTATCAACAGGGATTTTCTCAAAATTCCAAAAGCAGCATTTATTAGTGGCAGGTTACTATAGTAATGAGGGGTGTTCTCATATACAATAAAATACGCCATTTGGCAAATACTACATAGACTTGTATATAGGGAAGAAAATTGTCTAGAAAATAATGATGTTTTTTTTCTCTAAATAAACTTATTATTTCTTTTTTTATTGCAGAATGTTTTACCTATAGGCTTATCAGTCTACACAGATATAAACCATAGTAGATATAGGGGAATATAGAGACTCATCTTGACATTTTGGAATGAAAAAGACCACCAAGATTCATATTTCCCGGTATTTACCAGTATTTCCAGGTATTTCCCAGTATTTCCCGGTATTTCCCGCCGTCCTGGGAAATACTCTTATTTCCCGGGAAATTGCCAACCCTGGTATGGACCTGGCACCAGGTTAGGATATTCTAATTTCAGGACTGAATATATATAGTTTTGTAAATATTGAGTTCTGATTTTGGGAATTTCCCTCATTGTGGACAGGTTGAATACGGGATAACTATTTAAGCTGGTATTTACATCACAAAGTGAGTAATTAAGAAGATTTGGTGAAGATTTGGGGATGATGTGCTGCATATCGGGCCCGTAATGCATAGACACTTGACATTTACGGACGTGCCATGGTCATATTTTCAAGCTATATGTGCTGAATTTGATTGATTGATTGAGATAAAAAAAAACAGATGAATAAACATTTGGAATGGTAAATAACTTGCATGTTTCAATTGACCAAAATGGGTCAAACAACATTTATCTCCCTTGCATTTATCTCATAATTTATTTTGGATGATCTCCCTTGGCTGCTAGAATGCCTAAGTTCAATTAAAACATCGAAATAAGACTCTTTTTACCATAAAAACGTATTCAAATCAGGTGCAATAACTTCTTAAGAACGATATTAAAAGGTTTTGAGACATATTAATTGGATAACTTATTCATTACATGAGGATTTGGGGAGGATTTGGGGGAAAAATGAGGATTTGGGGAGGATTTGGGTGAATCGTGCGCCCGTAAATAGTAGTAGATGAGCTTTTACTGTTTATAGAAGAAAAAAAATCATTTTTATATTGACAAAATTCATGAATATCTGAGAAAAATAAACATTTTATTTTGGTAATTAATTGTATTGAAATCAACAATATCATGCTGGTGTATGTTTGTAAATTTATGTAATCTAGGGTCAATCCAAGTGTTTATACAGTTAGATGCTGTATATATTCAATTTTATTGAAAAATATAAAATTCCCTTAAACAAAGCAGCTATCACACAACCCAACTTGATTGGGTCGGTGATGTTCTCGACTAGGTCCCGGCCTTCTCGCGTGTTAAGTGCCTGTGATTCAGTGGAGAAAATATGGTGGTAGTGTAACTTCCACGAGACGCAAAATATATCTTAAGTTTTCTCAACGCAACATGTGAACGGTTACAACCATTAGGGCCACCAAATTCGGGCATGGCGCAGCAGCATGTTAGAATAGGCTGGGTGAAACAGGTATGTAGAAGCAAGCCTGATTTGTAGATGTGTGTGCCATACTTTACCACTGTGGAATTATGTATTATTTCAGGCTGTTGTTGGGCCGTCAGTTCTCCTGAAGACTCCACCAAAAGGCAAAAATGCGGAGGAGGAAGTGGACGAAGATGATTACTCGGGCAAGATTGTACGTCGTAGCTTCATTATTTAACATACATGGAGAGTTTACGGTCCACATATACCATTTGTCGATTTTGGATTTGATATTCAACAGTCCAAACTTTTATCTGACTGGTGATTTTGAATCTTAATGGGGTTGGTTCACCCTACAGTGAATGTTACTGGGATTCATTTTAACCCTTAAGACTGCTACACACAACAATTGTCATCTGCTGTTGCTTTTATATCTCGCCTTATTTCTCAATAAAAACATGGTTTGACAGCACTACAGAATCATTTCCAATGGAAATGATTCAGAAGTGCTGTCAAAGCATGTTGTAAATTATTCTAAAGTGCTGTCAAAGCATGTTTTTTATGATAAAAATGGAAAATAAACAGCAGACAGCTATTAAGATAGCGGTGTAAGGGTTAATGCTGAAATTTACTTTGTATGATTCACACCTGATCCAGTGCATTAACGGAGCCTGGAACCGGATCAGGGCACTCTTTCAGTGCATAAAGTTTTATTCTACCGTAATGGCCCTAAATATTCGGAGAACATTTATTTGGGGAAACACATAACAATATATGGTCTCCCTACAACTAAGTGTGCCAACATTTAGGGTCAATATGGCAGTACTGGTTTCATCACGATAACAATTTATTTGGATGCAATTTGCTTCGGGAAACCCCTATTTAATAGGGGTTTCCCAAAGCAAATTGTGTCCGAATATTTAGGGTTAATACGGCAATTTCACTACTTCATGTGTTTTCCCCGTCTGTTGAACCCCACTCAGTTAAAATGGCAGTTGAATGAAACCCTTGCGTTCAGGGTTCGACACTCGCAGTGTCCCAGGATCCCGAGGATCCCTGTTTTGCATGAGGAATCCCTAAATTTTCAAGAAAATCCCATTCTATATAATGTAAAAATTAGTATGTCCATGCTGCGGAATCCCTGGCCCAAATGTTAGTGTCAAACCCTGGCATTGCCATTGTTTTTGAAACATTATCTTGTGCCTCAATTACTTGTATATAGATAGATGATCTCAGGGAAGATTGGCTAGGCTAACTGAGCTTCTTCTATAAATAAAGACGTTACTTACTTACTTTAAATAGTTTAAATGGCTGTTGAATGAAACCCTTGCAGGGATTCCGCTGGGGAAAATAAAAAAATCGCCACTTCAAAAAATATATTTTTATGCCACCGGGTTTTCGAAGAAATATAGTGTTTGGACCGTCCGTCCGTCACATTTTTCGGTTAACCAATTTGTCAGAGTTTCTCAAATATGCTACAGGTGGCATCCGCGTTCGACAGACGCATTTTTTTATTTTTTTTTGAAGTGGCGATTTTTTTCTCTCGAAAATTGTAATTTTTTATCGCCAATTGTTTATTTTTATCGCCAATTGCGAAAGTGGCGATCGCCAGCGGAATCCCTGCCTTTCATTGCCATTGTTTTTAGCCAGGTTTTTTGAAAAAAAATCCAGGCTATTGGATTGGCGAAAGCCGGGCGGACGGGCGGCGTCCACAATCAATGTTAAGTTTTCGTGTTTGAGTCCATTTCTTTGTTACTGTACCACCTAGGACCACCAAACTTTCACAGCTTCATAACTTGACCCATTTTTTCCGCGCTGTCGACTTAGCCATTTTCAATGTTAAGTTTTTGCGTTTACAATGTTAAGTTTTCGTGTTTAAGTCCATTTCTTTGGTACTGTACCACCTAGGACCACCAAACTTTCACAGCTTCATAATCAGGGGGTGCCCATCACATATCATTATCCAACATGTTACTTTTTTTTTTAACTTGACCCATTTTTTCCGCGCAGTCGACTTAGCCATTTTCAATGTTAAGTTTTTGCGTTTACAATGTTAAGTTTTCGTGTTTAAGTCCATTTCTTTGGTACTGTACCACCTAGGACCACCAAACTTTCACAGCTTCATAATCAAGGGGTGCCCACCACATATCACTATCCAACATGTTACTTTCTTTTTAACTTGACCCATTTTTTCCGCGCAGTCGACTTAGCCAGTTTCAATGTTAAGTTTTCGCGTTTACAATGTTAAGTTTTTGTGTTTAAGTCCATTTCTTTGGTACTGTACCACCTAGGACCACCAAACTTTCACAGCTTCATAACCAAGGGGTGCCTACCACATACAACTATCCAACATGTGACCATTTTTAGCCAGGTTTTTTGGGAAAAAAATCCAGGCTATTGGATTGGCGAAAGCCGGGCGGGCAGCGGGCGGGCGGCGTCCACAATCAATGTTAAGTTTTCGTGTTTAAGTCCATTTCTTTGGTACTGTACCACCTAGGACCACCAAACTTTCACAGCTTCATAACCAAGGGGTGCCTACCACATACAACTATCCAACATGTGACCATTTTTTTACCTTCACCTATTATTTCTACGTAATTGACTTAGCCATTTTCAACGTTAACTTTTTAACGTACGTCTGGTTAAAGTTTTTTGGTTAAAATTAAAACTTTTTTGTTATACTATATCTCTGCAACTTCTTCGCCCATTACCTTGAAACTTCACATGGGTGTTTATCATCATCCATATTTTCATTTTAACCCCCAACCGTGCGGCCCCTGCCCAATGTCAGGTCAATTTTTTTTTTAAAGTCATGTCAGGGTCATTACATTGAAATTTTTTTTGTTAAAGTTTTTTCGTGTACTATATCTCTGCAACTGCTTCACCCAATACCTTGATACTTCACATGGGTGTTTATCATCATTGTCGCACCTGCTTGCGGAAAGCGCGATCCTGTGCCCAATGTCAAGGTCAAATTACTTTGAATTCTTTTGTTAAAGATTTTTTCGTGTACTATATCTCTGCAACTGCTTCACCCAATACCTTGATACTCCACATGGGTGTTTTTTATCATCATTGTCGCACCTGCTTGCGGAAAAGCGCGATCCTGTGCCCCGCCCCCCCCCCCCCAATGTCAAGGTCAAATTACTTTGAATTTTTTTGTTAAAGTTTTGTTTTTTTTATGTACTATAATCTCTGCAACTGCTTCACCCAATACCTTGATACTTCACATGGTGTTTATCATCATTGTCGCACCTGCATGCGGAAAGCGCGAAATCCTGCCCAAAGTCAAGGCAAATACTGAATGTTAAATTTTTTCCCGTGTACTATCTCTGCAACTGCTTCAACCCAAACCTTGGATACTTCAGGTGTTTACATCATTGTCGCCCAAATTGCTTTGCGGAAACGCGATCCTGTGCCCAATCAAGGTCAAATTACTTTGAATTTTTTTTGTTAAAGTTTTTTCGTGTACAATACTATTATCTCTGCAATCTGCTTACCCAATACCTTGATACTTCACATGGGTGTTTATCATCATTGTTGCACCTGCTTGCGAAAGCGCGATCCTGTGCCCAATGTCAAGGTCAAATTACTTTGAATTTTTTTGTTAAAGTTTTTTTGTGTACTATATCTCTGCGACTGCTTCACCCAATACCTTCATACTTCACATGGGTGTTTATCATCATTGTCGCACCTGCTTGCAGAAAGCGCGATCCTGTGCCCTATGTCAAGTTCAAATTACTTTGAATTTTTTTGTTAAAGTTTTTTCGTGTACTATATCTCTGCAACTGCTTCACCCAATACCTTGATACTTCACATGGGTGTTTATCATCATTGTCTCACACCTGCTTGCGGAAAGCACGATATCGTCGGCATTTTGGCATACGTCCGTCCGTTCGTCCGTGTCTCTGGTTAAAGTTTTTTGGTTAAAGTTTTTCCATCTACTATATCTATTTTTTTAGTGTCCATGCCTCGCCCCAAGGCGCGACATGCAGGCCACGGCCATCTAGTCTACAAAAAGTGGGTATAATTATGTTATCCAAGTGTCTATGCTTGGAAAAAACCTGGCCTTCGTGGCTTTGCCTTGTTTCTTGTTTTACCTTCACCTATTATTTCTACGTAATTGACTTAGCCATTTTCAATGTTAACTTTTTAACGTACGTCTGGTTAAAGTTTTTTGCTTAAAACTTTTTCCTTTATACTATATCTCTGCAACTGCTTCGCCCATACCTTGAAACTTCACATGGGTGTTCATCATCATCCATATTTTCATTCTACCCCCCAACCGTGCTGCCCCTGTGCCCAATGTCAAGGTCAAATTACTTTGAATTATTTTGTTAAAGTTTTTTCGTGTACTATATCTCTGCAACTGCTTCACCCAATACCTTGAGACTTCACATGGGTGTTTATCATCATTGTCGCACCCGCTTGCGGAAAGCGCGATATCGTCAGCATTTTGGCATACGTCCGTCCGTCCGTACGTCCGTGTGTCCGGTTAAAGTTTTTTCCTTAAAGTTTTTCCATCTACTATATCTATTTTTTTAGTGTCCATGCCTCGCCCCAAGGCGCGACATGCAGGCCACGGCCATCTAGTCTACAAAAAGTGGGTATAATTATGTTATCCAAGTGTCTATGCTTGGAAAAAACCTGGCCTTCGTGGCTTTGCCTCATTTCGTGTTGAAACATTATCTTGTAAATTACAGGAATCAGATAGAGGAAATCGCTTTGAGTTTTTACTGAAGCAGACTGAGTTGTTCTCTCACTTCATGTCTACGGGAATGAACGGTAACAAGAAAACGCCAACCAGCCCGCTGAAGATGAAGTCGCAGAAAAAGGGCAAATTGACAGAGAAGGACAAGCTGGTCGTGGCCGGCGAGTAAGTGAAGACCGTGTGCCTAATTGCTTGTTATGGTCCCGCCGTGATTCGGCGGTGCCCTATAGGTTTCGTCTGTCTGTCCGTCTGTTTATTTTTTGGACGTTTTTTTAAGAGTTTCTCACATTTTCTAGTTTTGTTGATATTTGGCTGTGACTGGAGAGATGGGGCTTATGGGCTTTGTAACCAGTGTAGATCCTGATCAAATAGCACACTGTATTGATTGTTAGAAGCATGACATGTGTTTCATTGATGGAATGCGTACAGGGCAGATCCTGATTAGACTGCGGGTGCACAGGCTGATCTCGATCTACACTTGTCGCAAAACTCATAAGCCCCATTTCTCCAGTCACAACTTCTGGGGATCCTCGGCGGTTGAATTGGCACAGTTGTTGGTTTTTACACAGAGTTCCAGATAAGGTGCGTATTGGCGTATTTAATTATATTAGCTGAATACGCATTGATTATCAAAAGTGTGAGTACAAAATACGCTCAGCAATGTGAACATGCGCATTGATTTTGAAATTGAGTAGTGAAAATAATGTCATGAAGTTGAAAATTCACTTTAGTTGAGCTGCAAAAAGCAAACTCAAATATGTGAATGTTTAAATTTGTTATCTTTTTAATCATTTGTTCCCTATTTAGTAATGAAGAAAATCAATAATTAATTTGTAAAAGTAAAATACACAATGATTTTGAAATCGGGGGATGTAGTATGCTTTAGACACAAAGCTTATCTGGAGCACTGTTTACATATATATTTTTCATTTTTGTGGGAAGGCGGTCAGTGCATTTTGGAGGAGGAAAACTGTAACGTGTGTGCGAAAATCTTGGGGGGGGGGGGGGGGGGGTTCTGCAGTTTTAAAGCCATAATGTCAATTATTTTCAAATAATCTGTCGAATACAGTGTTTTATCTACTTTTTTTACTAGCCAATGAGTAAAAATGTTGTGTTAACCCTTAGCCTGCTGATCGCGAAAACTGTCGTCTGCTGTTGCTTTATTTTTTGCCCTGTTTCTCAATAAAAACATGGTTTGACAACAGCACTTTAGAATCATTTCCAATGGAAATGATTCTAAAGTGCTGTCGAACCATGTTTTTGGTTAGAAAAATTGAAAATAAAACATAAACAGCAGACGACAACATTTCATTCCGCAGGCTAAGGGTTAAGTTCATAAAGATCAATGAGTCGTCCCATTGTGATTGATAGATAATAGTGTTTGTAGTAATTCAGGGACTCATTTTGAACGTAAGTTGTTGTTTTTCTTCATTTGGATATGGACAATTTTGGGGGTGGGGTGGATTTTCTGAAGTCGGGGAAATAAAAAATACTTTATCGTGGGGGGAATGTGGCCTGATATCTCAGAATATTTTGGTGCAAAAAACACTGCTTCATATTGCATAATTTGTACTGTGAAAACAACAAGGAAACACTTTCTAGTAAACAAAGGAATTAAGCAAGATGATGGCAAAAGTTTACACCCCGATTAATTCTCAAGCTATGTTTTTAATTTCTATAGTGAATGGGGATCGGTTGTGGCTCAGGGGTATAGAATACAGGACTTCTGTAGCAGATTTCACCAAATTTGAGGGAGAAATTTTCAATTTAAGGATAAATATATTATTTTATTATACTGAATTCATTACATTATCACAGCCGTATCTAGTGTAATAAATTCAGTATACTATTTCTGCATACTTTTAATCATAAATAAATATGCAGTCGTTAATTCTATATGAAATAATGTATAAATGATTAATCCCTTAAAGTATACTTAGCTAGATAAGTATGCTTAGCAATTTTGGTGAAATCGGCTACAGGACTGAAGGTTGTGAGTTCAAAGCCTACCCTTGGGCGTGAAAAATACTTCAATAGTATTTCCATCCAACTGGTCTGTCGGATGAAACTTTAAACCGTGGTCCCGTCACTATATGACCTAATGGGTGGCGGGTGGGAGCACACGATGGGTAATTTAACGATCAGGGTTCATCCTTACTGGAATCCCGACTGGAGACCTGGTTTGGCCCTCACATACGTCTTTGGAATTTTGTATGCGACAGTTGAATCTGGTTATACCCCTTATGTGAGTATTATGATATTCGTAATCCTGTTTTAGGGGAAGGGGCCAAATGACTTGGTGTGGTATGGACCTGCCACCAGGTTCAATTATTCTAATTTCAGGGCTGAATATATTGTTTCTCGATGTAAATATTCAGTTCTGATTTTGGAATTTTCCCGCCAATGCAGCAGGTTAAAATGGGATCGAACCCGTTTGCCCGGCCTTACATGACCTTAGCTGTTGATAGGCCGTTAAACACCAATAAACAAACAAACACTATATGACCTTAGATATTGCTGGGACATTAAAAAACCTCATTCATTACATTTTCCTAGAGTGAATGACCGTGACTGACCTATAGATCAATCAATCGACCTTCGTGTATTTCAGCCATCGACATCGACACACCGAGACAGAGGAGGACGAGGAGTTGATAACTCTGGCGCGGAAATCTTCCACTCTCGTCAGTAGATTCGAGGAACACCCTTCCTGTGAGTGGCTGTGAACCTTATATGTCGCTGTGACTGGAAAATGGTGCTTCTGCGACCAGTGCAGATCCAGATCAGCCTGTGCATCCGCACAGTCTGATCAGGATCTGCAATGTTCGCATTTCCATCAATGAAACATGTCATTCTTCTTATAAGCAATATAGAGCGATATCTGGCTAAAGTAGTGTGCCATTTGATCAGGAGCTACACTTGTCACAAACCCCAAAAGCCCCATTTCTCCTTCATATTCCAAAATTGCCCAGTAGGCAAGTGGAAATATATTTTACTTCTTGGCAGGGATTCCGCTGGCGATTGCCACTTTCGCAATTGGCGATAAACAATTGGCGATAAAAAATTACAATTTTCGATAAAAAAATCGCCACTTCAAAAATGGCTTGGTATCAATTTCAAATTATCAAGTGGCAATTCAAACTACCAAAAGCTGTGTGTATTCCACATTTGTGGCTGCGACTGGAGAAATGAGACTTATGTGATTTGTGACTATAGTGTTACATAAGGAATTATTAATCGAGTATTGTCATTCCATCATTTCTGAAGCAATTGGGTATTTCAAAATTTTAATTGGGTAAAATAAAATCACACTACTGTTTACACATCAACAGACCGCAATTATTGAATAGTTTGCTTCGAAATGAAAACATGTCTTGGCATTTCATTAGAATTGTCTCTTTGGAGACAATTCTAATGAAATACCAAGATGTATTTTCATGGAAAATAAGAAAAATATGCTATATTGTGGTCTGTTTATTGTTTTCTGCAGCACGATAAAGGTACCACAATTTTTTTTATTACTTTTTGATACTCGCTACTTCCGATTTCAATTGGGTTTTTGGCAATTTTAATTGGGTATTTAAGCAAATACGCAGCTTATCTGGAGTGTGTATAATCACCGTCTGGTTTCAGATATCAAGGGCGGGGAGATGAGGGACTACCAGATTCGCGGCCTGAACTGGATGATCAGTCTCTACGAGAGTGGAATTAACGGCATTCTCGCCGACGAAATGGTACGCTTTATACAGTGAAGCCTCTCTACAACAGTGCTTGTTTCCAGTCTAGCCACAATTTAATGCCGAACATACTTGTGTCTTTATTGTTATGGAGAGTTACCGTGTAAACACCTGGTCAATGTATTACATTGACTAGGTGTTTACATGGTAACTCTCCATAAAAAAATTACGTTGGCAATCAGGGATGCAGATAAGGAATTAGTAATTGAGTATTGCCACTCAATCATTTCTGAAGCAATTGGGCATTTCAAAATTTTAATTGGGTAAAATACAATCACCCTACTGTTTACACATCAGCAGACCGCAATTATTGAATAGTTTGCTTCTAAATGAAACCATGTATTGGCATTTCATTAGAATTGTCTCCTTGGAGACAATTCTAATGAAATACCAAGATGTGTTTTCATGGAAAAAGAAGAAAAAACATGCTATATTTGTTGTATGTTTATTGTTTTCTGTAGCATGATAAAGATACATGTACCACAATTTTTTCATTGCTTTTTCATATGCATTACTTCTGATTTCAATTGGGTTTTTTGGCAATTGTAATTGGATATTTAAGCAAATACGCACCTTATCTGGAGCTCTGGACAATGTATGAAACCTTGTTAATTGTGTTGATTCATTTCCGGAGTGTTTGAGAAGCTACACACATCTTACTGAAATTAAATACACCTGCATGATCAGCGTTAACCCTTACACAACTATCTTCATTTTTTGTCGTCTGCTGTTTCCATTTTTAACATCAAAACCATGCTTTGACAACACTTGAGAATAATTTACAACATGCTTCGACAGCACTTCAGAATCATTTCCATTGGAAATGATTCTGAAGCGCTGTCAAACCATGTTTTTATTGAGAAATCGGGCAAGATATAATGGCTACAGCAGACGACAATTGTTGTATGTAGCGGCCTAAGGGTTAAAGCGCACACATTCCATATAAAATCTAATTATAAAATCAAATTAATTAAGCTCCAATCAATCAATAATTCCTCTTGAGGTGGGTGGCAGGTGGGAGCACGCGATGGGTAATTTAACGATCGGGGTTCATCCTTACCGGAATCCCGACTGGAGACCTGGTTTGGCCCTCACATACGTCTTTGGCATTTTGTATGTGACAGTTGAATCTGGTTATACCCCTTATGTGAGTATTACGATATTCGTAATCCTATTTTAGGGGAAGGGGCCAAGTGACTTTGTGTGGTATGGACCTGGCACCAGGTCGGGTTATTCAATTTCAGGGCTGAATATATTTGTTCTCGATGTAAATATTACATTCTGATTTTGGGATTTTCCCCCCAATGCAGCAGGTTAAAATGGGATTGAACCCGTTTGCCCGGCCTTACATGACCTTAGCTGTTGATAGGCCGTTAAACACTAATAAACAAACAAACAATTCCTCTTGACAAATCTATGACACTGTGTCTCAATTGTATTGGTGACATATTTCAGGGTCTTTGGAAGACAGTACAGGGGTCTACATACTGGGGCCTGCATGTCTTACAAATTATACTTCTATGCCATTTGTTGGCTGGACACCTTTAACAGGAATAGGGGTGTTCTGTTATACTTCTTATTGATAAGGGATGGGCTGTGGGTTAGGGATACAGCATTGGACTTAATTACCAGAGGTTAAAAATTTAATCTTCACCCTAGGCCTGAAAGAAAATACATTTCACTATTTTCCATCCCACTGCTCTTTCCGATGAGACTTTAAAACCGAGGCCTTGGGGCCGTTTCACTAAACTTTGTATGACTAAAATGTTCGTAAGTGCATATTTAGAATAGTCTGTACATTTCAATTGATGGATTTACATTTATTGAGCATAGGCTGCATATGCAGCCTATGCTCAATAAATGTAAATCCAATAATTGTTTACAAGAACACATTGTTAATGTGAAATTTACAGACTATCATAATTTTGCACTTACGAACATTTTAGTCCTACGAAGTTTAATGAAACGGCCCCCTGGTCTCTATATGACCTTAGCAGTTGCTGGGACGTTAAACCTATTCTCGTTCATTTTTACGTTTTGAAAATTTTAAATGCCATGTTCTTGGCATATTCGAGGGTCTTGGCAAAACACTGTCTTAAATCTCCAATCAATCATTACTTTAACAAATATGTGGCTGTGACTGGAGAAATGGAGGCCCCAGTATGTGGACCTCTGTGACTGGAGAAATGGGGCTTATGGAATTTGTGACCAGTGTAGCTCTTGATCAAATATCACGCTCCTGTAGCCCAAGTGACTTGGTGTGGTATGGACCTGGCACCAGGTCGGGTTCTAATTTCAGGGCTGAATATATTTGTTCTCGATGTAAATATTCCGTTCTGATTTTGGGATTTTCCCCCCAATGCAGCAGGTTAAAATGGGATCGAACCCGTTTGCCCGGCCTGACATGACCTTAGCTGTTGATAGGCCGTTAAACACTAATAAACAAACAAACACACTCCTGTAGCCTGATAGCGATCTATATTGCTTGTTAGAAGTATGACCGGTGTTTCATTGATGGTATGGCGAACCGTGCATATCTTGATCGGGCTGTGCGGATGTACAGGCTGATCTGGGGCTACATTGGCCGCATTTAATACCCATAAGCCCCATTTCTCCAGTCACAGCCACCTATATATGACTCTGTCTCAATTTATTCGGGACAATATTCTAGGGTCACTGCAAGAGGCTGTTTCTTTTCTTATCCTGTACAATTTAATTTTATGTTGTGTTAAAAATTGTTCAATTTAAAATTGTTATTTGTGATATATTCCAGGGTCTCGGTAAGACACTACAGACGATATCGCTGCTGGGTTTCATGAAGCACTACCGCCATATACCGAGCCCCCATCTTGTGATCTGTCCCAAGTCCACCCTCAGTAACTGGATGAATGAGTTCAAGCGCTGGTGTCCGTCTCTCAAGGCTGTCTGTCTCATTGGCAGCCAGGATCAACGAGTAAGTCGCTGCAGCAATATCAGGCAAGGCTAGGAAACGCATAGGAATTTTTTTATTCTCCAGCGGAATCCCTGGAAGCATGTAGTAACGTTTCCGAGCTGCGTCTGATAAATACAGAATACCATGCTGGTGTCATTAGATATCATGTGTTACTAGGGGTGTAACGTTACGCCTACCTAATGATATGATACATACACACATGATACATACCCCTCCCCCCCCCCAATGCAGCAGGTTAAAACGGGATAGAGTTTGCCCGACCTTACATGACTTAGCTGCTGTTGATAGGCCGTTAAACACCAATAAACAAACAAACAAATACACATACAGACCGCTGGACTGGTTTGTGTATATTCTTCCTGATAATATAATTTTATCATTTGTAAACTTTACCTGAACATAACGTCTTTTTATAGTGTAATTTGGGATACCATAGCATTGACTTGTGAAAACTGTATCGAATATCACTGTCGGTATTGTGAAGTTTCATCGGAAACGTAGCGCGTTCAGGGATTCCGCTGGGGAAAATAAAAAAATCGCCACTTAAAAATTGCTATTTTTTATCGCCAATTGTTTATTTTTATCGCCAATTGCGAAAGTGGCGATCGCCAGCGGAATCCCTGCACGTTGATATTCGGTGAATCGTTACACCCCTAGTTACTAGAGGTAATTTGCTGTGTATTTGTAGGTGGCATTCATCCGGGACGTTCTGATGCCGGGAGAATGGGACGTGTGTGTGACGTCGTATGAAATGGTTATACGAGAGAAGTCCGTCTTCAAGAAATTCAACTGGCGATATCTAGTCATTGACGAGGCCCACAGGATCAAAAACGAAAAGTCAAAGGTATGAAGATTGTGTGTTTTGTCAGGAAATATTAATTTATGTTATCTCATTCTGAGATCATGCAATTCTGCCGATGGAAAATAGATTTTTTCTCCTTAATTATGTATCAAAGATTGTGGATAAATCTACACCCAGGGCATGAAAAAAATATCGTCGATCCCACTGATCTTTTGGAACTGAAGCCGCATTCCTGTGTGACCTCATCTGTTGTTGGGAGATTAACCCCTTTCAATGAAATCTGTTACATTTCAGTATGGCGCTAAAACTTTCCAAGGTTTCGTTCTTCAAAGAAGAACTTGAAAAACTTACAAACCGTAAATTGAATCCATTTAAAAGTCCTATAAACCACAATACTAGTAACATTTACACCACACCATTGCTGTTCCATCGCCAGCTGTCAGAGATTGTGCGCGAGTTCAAGACGACCAATCGGCTGCTGCTGACGGGCACGCCCCTCCAGAACAATCTACACGAGCTGTGGTCGCTTCTCAACTTCCTGCTGCCCGACGTGTTCAACTCCTCAAACGTAAGTCCTCTATGACATTCCACTGTGTATTGGACCTCGGAGATCTCAATAATCTCCAGGATTCAAGGGTCAAAATGGCTAAGACTAAACTTAAATGTAAAGTACAAAGTTAGTATATTATATACAGTGCTCCAGATAAGGAATTAGTAATTGAGTATTGCCACTCCATCATTTCTGAAGCAATTGGGTATTTCAAAATTTTATTTGTGTAAAATAGAATCACACTACTGTTTACACGTCAGACCACACTTATTGAATAGTTTGCTTCTAAATGAAAACACATCTCGGTATTTCATTAGAATTGTCTCCTTGGAGACAATTCTAATGAAATACAATGATGTGTTTTCATGGAAAAACAAGAAAATATGCTATATTTGTGGTCTGTTTATTGTTTTCTGTAGCATGATAAAGATACCACAATTTTTTCATTGCTTTTTGATACTCATACTTTTCTAGCAAAGTGTACTTTGAGGGAGTAATCGTTTCCCGAAATGGATTATTTCATTTCGAACTAACAGCTGCATATATTTGATGATTAAAAGTATGCAGAATTATTATACTGAACTTATTACATTATCACAACCAAAATGACTGATAATATCCAAATTCGGTATACATGTTTATCCCAGCAAGACGAAAAAGCCTATTCATTTTCAAAAATTCTGATGACTTCTCTTCCCTTGGCGGCCATTTTTTATGCCATTTCTTGTTATTTTTGCATTCTATATCCTTGTCCACACAGTAACTCGAGTTCCATTTGACCGATCGTAACCAGATTCAGTGTTCATGCTTATCATGGCAGGACGAAGAACCCTATTGATTGTCAACAATTTTTGATTACTTATCTGCCTTGGCGTTGATTTTTAATTTTCTGACTATCCTTGTCCACGCAATAACTCAAATTCGGTATACGTGTTTATCAAGGCAAGATGAAGAATCCTATTAGCTTTCAGTGATTTATCTTCCCTTGTTGTCTGGCCTTGATTCGACGGGTGTATATTGTGACCTTAGGCACTCTTGTTGAAGGATGTTTAAAATGACCGAAATTCGAGTTGATATGCCGTTAAACTTTAAATCCATTCATTACAGGACTTTGACTCCTGGTTTGACGCAAAGGATGTACAAGGCGGGGACCAAGAACTTGTGCACAGACTTCACACTGTAAGTATCGTATGTGGCAGTGACTGGAGAAATGGGGCTTATGGGTGTGACCAGTGTAGTTCCTGATCAAATAGCTCTGTCCTGTAGCCTGATAATGATCTATACTTCGCTGGCTAGAAGGATGCCGGGTGTTTCATTGATGGAATGGCGAAAAAACAGTGCCCATCTTGATCAGACTGTGCAGATGTGCAGGGTGATCTGGATCTACATTGATTGCAAAACTCATATTAAGCCCCATTTCTCATCACAGCCATATATAGAGAATATAAGGTTTGATCATGTCCAGCTGTGTGCAAACGTTTGCTGTGGCCCGAGGGAACTGTTTGAACCCAAGGCCGCAGGCCGCGGGTTCAAACAGTTCCCGAGGGCCACAAAAAACTGATGTAATTTTTTTCCAACAAAGAACTGTAATTTGAGCATTATATTCAGTATTTTCAGTACTTTTATAAATCGTCCCATTCACGTAGATACTTTTCAGTATTCATATTCCGGGGCCACGTCATGAACATCATGAAGTAGTGACGTCATGAAGGCACTTCCGCGTAGTGACGTCATGAAGGCACTTGGTCTACACGCAGCCCCGGAATGAGCATTGCCTAAAGCCATATGCAAACAGCACGCGCTATTTGTTTGCACATATGTGCAAACAACGGAAACCATGCAACATACCAGATACTATCTGGAGATATTAAGTTTATTTTGCGAGGCTAGGACAGGGCTCCAGATAAGGAATTAGTAATCGAGTATTGTCACTCCATCATTTCTGAAGCAATTGGGTATTTCAAAATTTGAATTGGGTAAAATAAAACCACACTACTGTTTGCACATCAACAGACAGCAATTATTGAATACTGAGTTTCGAAATGAAAACATATCTTGTTTCGAAATGAAAACATATCTTGGCATTTCATTAGAATTGTCTCCTCCTTGGAGACAATTCTAATGAAATACCAAGATGTGTTTTCATGGAAAATAAGAAAAATATGCTATATTTGTGGTCTGTTTATTGTTTTCTGCAGCATGATAAAGATACCACAAAGTTTTCATTGCTTTTTGATACTCGCTACTTCTAATTTCAATTGGGTTTTTGGCAATTTTAATTGGGTATTTAAGCAAACATATAGGAAACATATAGGAATTCCGAGGCTCGGCAAAAGAATTGCTACCATTTCCGAGCAGAGTAATGAAATTGACCGAGCCTTCTGAAGATAGATACTATATGGCTAGTGTCTTGATATCAAGGTTTCTGTCACAGCCGGTGCTTTATATGTCGATTTCCATTTTTATTCCGCGGGGGCCATTTTGAATTCCATTCTCTCAGCCGGTGGCCATTTTGCATTCCAGGTACTGCGACCATTCCTGCTACGTCGTCTGAAATCCGACGTCGAGAAGAAACTGCTCCCAAAAAAGGAGACCAAAATATTTATAGGCCTGAGTAAAATGCAGAGAGAGTGGTGAGTAGATATTCGTACCATAATAACCCTAAATATTCGGACACCATAATTATGTTTGGAAAACCTATTTGTTTTAAAGTTTGTTATCACCTTACAGAGCTCCAGGTAAGTTTTGTATCTAAAGAGTATTATACCCCCATATTTCAAATTCAATGCATATTTTACAAATGTATTTTTGATTTTCTTCCTTAATATTAAATAGGTAACAGATGATAAAAACTAAACACTGTTTGCTTTTTGCAGCTCAACTAAGTAAATTTTCAACCAGTCTATAGCCTAGGCATATGTTGCATAGTAACAGCAATTTAAGCGAAATCATGCATCAATGACTGCACAAAATCATGCCCAATATGACACATGGGTCAGCTATCAAAATTCCTGTGCTCTACATGTACATGCATACATTTGCAATCGTCGTTACGCACAGTTTATAACCGGATTACATTGTTTAGTGCCATTATGGAGCGACGTCGACGTCTTTACGGACGAACAACGTTGGCAAATTATTGGTCAACTCAGCATTGGCCAACTTCAATTTAATGTTTCTCGTCGGTTTGGAGTCTCCCAGAGTGTGGTCAGTCGTCTTCACCAGAGGCATGTAGAGTTGGGAAACATGAAAGAACGAGTGGTTTTCGACGTCGCGTCACAAGGATAGGTTCATTGTGAATCGGGCATTACGCTGTCGCTCCGTCAGTGCACCGAACCTGCGACATAGACTACAACAAGTGCATAATGTGAACGTCAGTCATCAGACGATTAGAAACCGACTACACGAAGGTAGCTTGTGCTGTCGACGACCTGTAGAAGCGTCGATTCTTATGCGACATCACTGTGAAGCACGTTTGCAATGGACAACACTCCATCAGAACTGGACACGACAGCAATGGAGTAACGTCTTATTTACAGACGAGAGCAGATTCCACTTATCGAAAGTTGACAGGACACGCGTATGGCGACGTCGAGGGGAACGTCTCGCCGACTGCAACATATTGGAACGTGACCCATACGGCGGTGGCAGCGTGATGGTGTGTGCCGGGATCTCGCACGATTTTAAGACACAGCTTGTGGTATTGACGGAACGATGACTGGACAGCGTTATGTGGATCAAGTTATTGACCCTTATGTTGTTCCATTTCTTCTACGGGTTGGTGGAAACTTAATCTTCATGGTCGATAATGCCCATCCACATCGCGCTGATGTGGTGAGAAATCATCTTTATCCCGTCAACACAGTGCGTATATGCCGTGAAACACGGTGCCGTGAAACATTTTTGATATCCAGTCAATACAATTTTTGCATTTTACAGCCATTTGTAGGTGTTGACGGGATAAATAGAATAGTAGGTTAGTGCCGTGAATGGGAAAAAATATCTGGCGCGGCACGGAAACGGGATGTGCTCGGCATAGCCTCGCCCATCCCGTTTCCTGAGCCTTGCCAGATATTTTTTTCCCATTCACGGCACTAACCTACTATTCTCTATGTATGAGGCTGGGATTCAATCCATGGACTGGCCGGCCCTGTCACCGGACCGGAATCCGATCGAACACGCCTGGGACGAGTTAGGACGGCAACTAGATACTCGACCACATAAACCTACTACCCTTCAGGGACTATGGGCGGCACTCGTCGAGGAATGGAATGGAATCCACCAGGATGTTATCACACGTCTGGTTGTCAGCATGAGGCGTCGTTGTCTGGCATGCATCCAAGCCCGAGGAGGTCATACTCGGTATTAGACGGTGTATACAAATTGACAGATTTTTTAGTTCGATGGTACCTGACTTTTGAACATCAATGAAGTGTCGTCTATGAACATTGACAAGTTATGTTTGTGTAATTATGTTCCACTATGGACCGACAATTAAATGCATTTTGTTGCAAAATATTGTTACGCCCAAATCAATATCCATATCCCTCAATTTTTGTGTTATGTATAGTATTTGCACTACTCTTATTTGAAAATCAATGCATATTTCCACATTGCTGTGAGTATTGTGTACTCCCACTTTTGATAATCAATGTGTATTCTGCTAAAATAAGTGCGTAAAATACGCCAATATGCACCTTATTTGGATCTCTGCCTTATATCTCTATAAGCCAGATAGACATGTTTTAATTCTATTGCTGCCCACACCCCAATGCCCAAGGTTGATGTCAAATGACTTTCCCCACAGCCGGCTGGAAATACTCCCAAGCCGTTCATTTATCAACTTCAGATATTAAAATATATTCAATTTGATTTTCAGGTACACAAAGATCCTGATGAAAGATATAGACATCGTGAACGGGGCTGGCAAGTCGGAGAAGGTGCGCCTCCTCAATATACTGATGCAGCTTCGTAAATGCAGTAACCATCCGTACCTGTTTGATGGCGCTGAACCAGGTATCGTATATTTCACGGTTGGGCTTGTAATACTTTCTAAGCATATACTCTGTTCTCGTGCTCGAAATCAGGCAGGTTGGTTGGTCGAGACTGAGCTGAGCTCAGTCTCGGCCAACCAACCTGCATGATTGGGAGTACGAGTGCTCATTTATGCTTTGGGTGATTCCTGTATGTGATCTGCTGGAAATCTTCGGCTTCAAAGTTAATTCTTTAGGTATCAACCGGTGCTTTAACAATTCCATTTTTGCTACTCATCCAGGCAAAGACGTTACTCAAACAGCCTTTTCAAAATAAAATCCATTTACATCGAGACGCAGACAAATTCTTGCAGATGTGGTTATAATTCTGGTCATTTGAAGGCTTTTATAACAAATTAAAAATGGGATCATTGAAAATTGCAATTTCTTGAGAACCGTGATTTATTTGTTAGAAAAAAAAATGAACTTGTAGACTGGACTACATGACATTACTTCGTTACTTCGGTTATTGCTGGATATTAATCCTTTCAACCCTAAGTAACTGGAATGGATTGTGATATGCTAGTTTTCCGACCAATCCAGTCGTCACAAAATGATTTTCAGATTAGTCTATTTACGAAAAGGGGGCGTTTTTGTTTGAAAAAATATGAAAATTACTTGCAAAAACTGCAGATCCTGATGAGACGGCTCGTTATGAGCCGGCTCATCTGCACTGTTTGAATATCGCGGGCTTTCAGGTTCAAGTGGTTAAACCTTTTTACCTTTCACTGTTTTCAGGCCCGCCGTACACCACCGACAAACACATAGCAGACAACAGTGGCAAGATGGTGATTCTTGACAAACTACTACCAATCCTAAGGGAACAAGGTTTGTACAGCTCCTTAAGACTTTTGTGTTAACCCTTTCAACCCTCAGTAACTGCAATCAACTGTTATATGCTAATTGTCCGACAAATCCAATCGTCACAAAATTATTTGAATTAGTCCATTTATGAAAAGGGGGTGTTTTTGTTTTAAAAAATATGAAAATTACTTGCAAAAAGTGCAGATCCAGATGGGACGGCTCGTAACGAGCCGTCTCATCTTGGATCTGCACTTTTTGCAAACCCCGATATAGCGGGCTTCCGGGTTCAAAGGGTTAAAGGTGAAACTAAGACTCCGTCTATATGACCTTGGCTGTTGCTGGTACATTAAACATTTTCACCATCACCACATTAAAACTACTTTAAATGAAGTGAGAAGCTCCGATTTAAGTATCCAAACATCTTTAAAAATTGTCCAAAATCCCTTTTGTTCCGGAAAAAACTCCTTGAATTGCCCATATTCTTTTCAGTGCTGAAAGTTTGTATTGTAATTTTACAATGCTCGGCATTTTATGTCGATTTTCAATTTTCTTTATTGATCATATAGCGTACTCCTGGGACCTGTTTCACTAAACTTTGTACGACTAAAATGTTCGTAAGTGCAAATTTAGGATCGTCTGGAAATTTCAATTGATGTATTTACATTTATTGAGCATAGGATGCATATGCAGCCTATGCTCAATAAATGTAAATACAATAATTGTTTAATACAAGAAAACATTGTTTATATGAAATTTACAGACTATCATAATTTTGCACTTGCGAACATTTTAGTCTTCCGAAGTTTAGTGAAACGGCCCCCTGTTGCCTGATAACAACTTATATTGCTTATTAGAAGTATGGCGTGTGTTTCATTATGGCATGGCGAACAGTGCAATTCCTGCGGAATCACAGGCTGATGTGTATCTACACTGGTAAAAGCTGCTATTTTCAGACAGTGATTTATTTTGTCGTTTGCAGGGTCGCGAGTGTTGATATTCAGTCAGATGACGCGTATGATGGACATACTGGAAGACTACTGTGCCTGGCGGGGTTTCAATTACTGTCGGCTGGACGGACAGACGCCCCACGAGCTTCGTCAGGAATACATCAACGACTACAACTCGCCAGACAGCGAGAAGTTTATATTTATGTTGAGTACGCGCGCGGGCGGCCTCGGGATTAACCTGGCCACGGCAGATATCGTGATTCTGTATGACTCCGATTGGAACCCGCAGGTCGATCTACAGGCGCAGGTATGTGGCGGTTGATGAAATGTGGCATGTGACCGGAAACATGGGGCGTATGGGTTTTGCGACCAGTGTAGTTCCTGATCAGCCTGTGCATCTGCAGTCTGATCAGGATATACACTGTTCACCATTACATCAATGAAACACCCGCCATGCTTCTAACAAGCAGTATTGTATAGATCACTATCGGGTTATAGGAGTGTGCTATTTAATCAAGAGCAGCACTGGTCACAAATGCCATAAGACCCATTTCTCCAGTCATGATCACAAATATATGATCGAGGGTGAAACTTTTCAGTATTAACCCTTGGACCGCTATCTTAATTTTTTTGTCGTCTGCTGTTTGTTTTCTATTTTCCATTTTTATCATCAAAAACATGCTTTGACAGCACTTTAGAATAATTTACAACATGCTTTGACAGCACTTCAGAATAATTTCCATTGGAAATGATTCTTAAGTGCTGTCAAAACATGTTTTTATTGAGAAATAAGGCAAGATATGAAAGCAACAGCAGACGACAATTGTTGTGTGTAGTGGGCTAAGGGTTAATACTGAATTAAGAATTGGGAGAATTATTTTACCTATATTGACTATATCAGAACGTTACTTTTCAGTATTGGGAGAGTTTCTGATCTTCACCTATGTGTGGTGACTTCAGAGCTCCAGATAAGCTGCGTATTTGCGTAAATACCCAATTAAAATTGCCAAAAACCCAATTTATATCAGAAGTAGCGAGTATCAAAAAGCAATAACAAATTTGTGGTACCTTTATCATACTATAGAAAACAATAAAGAGACCACAAATATAGCATATTTTTCTTATTTTCCATTAAAACACATCTTGGTATTTCATTAGAATTGTCTCCAAGGAGGAGACAATTCTAATGAAATGCCAAGATATGTTTTCATTTCGAAACAAGATATGTTTTCATTTCGAAACTCAGTATTCAATAATTGCTGTCTGTTGATGTGTAAACAGTAGTGTGATTTAATTTTACCCAATTAATATTTTGAAATACCCAATTGCTTCAGAAATGATGGGAGTAACAATACTCGATTACTAATTCCTTATCTGGAGCCCTGTTCCTCAGAACTACTTCCTGGGCATCATTGCTGTTAGAATTGGTGGAATTTGTCGGTTTGACGTCTCGTTGCTTTGAACTAAGCAACATGACATCAAACTGAAAAACGCCACCAATTCTAACATCAATAATGCCACTGAAGTAATTTTAATGCAAGTTACTCATGGTATTCCAAGTTTAGTAACTTGTTCATAAACCTGGATTTATTGCAGTTTGTACATGATCTTGTTGACAGACGTGAAACCCCATTCAGGCAACTGAATACCATCGTCACTGACATACATTACCTTAGATCAGAGCTTTCAGTTATTATAATTTCCTAGAAGACATTTTCTGTGTCTGTATTGGTGTTTTCTTAATTTCTATTACATTCTTAGCTAATTGTATGCCAAGGATACACCATTTTGCTAATCGAAAATTCTGAACACGTGTCTTATTTTTATACAGAAGTATATGTTGTGTCACGAGATGGTTCAAATGAGTGGTCACAACACATACTTGTGTGCAAAATGAATAAAATAGTAACATTTTTGTAGAAATTTTGCTAACTGTGAATTAGTATCTCGTATTAAATTGATTAAAATACTGAAAGTGTACTTAGCAAGATAAGTATGCTTTGCAATTTTGGTGAAATCGGCTACTGGTCTTCCCTGCAATTTGACATGCCTGTCTCTGTTCCCCAGGATCGAGCCCATCGTATCGGCCAGAAGAAACAGGTGCGTGTGTTCCGCTTCATCACAGAGAACACCGTCGAGGAACGAATTGTCGAGAAGGCCGAGATGAAACTCAGACTCGACAATATTGTTATTCAACAAGGTAAGCACGATTGCTGTCAAAGCTGTCAAAACTGGACATCCCAGAGTGTCAAGTTGTGAGAGATTCCACAGTATAATCTATCGACCTACCATCACTGTTACTGTATTAAAGTCGGATTATCTTGAACATGGGCGGATTCAGGGGGGGGCGGACCCGGCGCGCGCCCCCCCTAAAATTCGCAGAGTAAAGATTTTTTACAAGTTACAAAGCATGTTTCATGCCAAGTGCCATGTATTACATGCATTTTTCGGTCGTTGTCTTATTGTTTCAATATTTAAACGTTTTCAATCAAAAATCATCACTAAACGTACTGTGACAGTGTCAATATTTGTGCTCCAAAATGCGCCAGAACGCAGGAAATGCGATGTAGATTTCAAAGATTTTCCGGGGGGAATGACCCCAGACCCTCCTAGCGCTATCCTGAGCTCCGCTCGGTCGATAATATAGTCAAGTATTGCAAAATAGTTACGCCCCCCCCCTAACCCGAAATCCTGGATCCGCGCATGTTGAAACCCCATGTACTTATTTGTCATCATCCATATTTTCATTCTATGCGGCCCCTGTGCTCGAGGTAAAACGTCTGAAAAATTTACGTCCTCCATCAGTGTTATTGATTTTGTGTCGTTATATTCGCCACCATAATCAGCATTGCTTGTTACATCCCATTGGTCATTCGGATGAGACTTCAAACAAAGATCGGGGTTCATCCTTACCGGAATTCCGACTGGAGACCTGGTTTGGCCCTCACATACGTCTTTGGCATTTTTTATGTGACAGTTGAATCTGGTTATACCCCTTATGTGAGTATTACGATTGTTTGTAATCCTATTTTAGGGGAAGGGGCCAAGTGACTTTGGTGTGGTATGGACCTGCCACCAGGTCAGTTTATTCTAATTTCAGGGCTGAATATATTGTATCTCGATGTAAATATTCAGTTCTGATTTTGGAATTTTCCCCCCAATGCAGCAGGTTAAAACGGGATCGAACCCGTTTGCCCGGCCTTACATGACCTTAGCTGTTGATAGGCCGTTAAACACCAATAAACAAACAAAACAAATCAAACAAAGAGGACACTGCCGGGATGTTAACCATTTCACATTTTCATTGCACAGGTCTGTGGATGTGGTGGCTAGCATGTTTTCCAAATTTGTCTACAAAATCTCGCAGTTTGCTTGGTAGAGTCTGAGCACAGCTCAGCCTCTACCAAGCAAACATCTTGATTTAGGTGGTTTTTCAAACAATGTAACATTGCACAGGTCGGCTGTTGGATGTGCCTGCAGGCATGATCGCCAAATTTGTCCACAAAATCATACAGATGCAGCAGCGGCAAGCATGTACGCCAAATTTGTCCGCAAAATCACGCAGTTTGCTTGTCGAGTCTGAGCACAGCTCGGCCTCTATCTAGAAAATATAATCGTGTTACTTTTAGGGGAAGGGGCCAAGTGACTTTGGTGTGATAGTGGGGGGGTTTGGCACCATGTCCGGTTATTCTAATTACAGGGCTGAATATATTTTTTCTCGATGTAGATATTCCATCCTGATTTTGGGATTTTCCCCCAAATGCAGCAGGTTAAATACGGGATCTAACCCGTTGGCCCAGCTTAAAATGACCATAGCTGATTTATGTGGTCTTTCAATCAATGTAACATTGCACAGGTCGGTTGGTGGACTCGGCAGCCTCCAAGTTGGGTAAGGACGAGGTGTTGAGCATGATCAGACACGGCGCCAGTCACGTGTTCGCGTCCAAGGACTGCGAGATTTCGGACGCTGATATCGACGAAATTCTCGCCAGAGGGGAGAAAAAGGTGAGTTGTCATCTTGATCCATCCGTCCTTAACCCTTGCAATGCTGAATTAAAATTTGTCGTCTGCTGTTGTTGCTTTTTTTTTCCATTTTCTTAATCAAAAACATGTTTTGACAACACTTCAGAATCGTTTCCAATAGAAATGACTAAAGTGCTGCCGAACCATGTTTTTATTGAGAAAGAAGATAAAATATGAAACAACAGCAGACGAGAATTTACGTTTCCCGCATTCTAAGGGTTAAGGACTCGTATCTTAACAATGCATCTTACCGGGTGAAGTGTTCTGTAGCCTATTTCATCAACATTGCAAAGTATACTTTAGTACCAAAGTATACTTTGAGGGAGAATTTTTAAATTTTATGATAAATTTATTAATTTTTATTATACTGAATTTATTACATTATATATGTAATAAATTCAGTATAATAATTCTGCATACTTTTAATCATGAAATATATGCATTTGTTAGTTTTATATGAAATGATGCATTTCAGGAAAAATAAATGATTACTCCCTCAAAGTATACTTTGCTAGTAATGTAGTGATGCTTGGTACCAGATTAGGACATTGTCTTTTGTTGCTGAGATTTTATTGTCATTTCCATACCAAATGTATCGTACTCGTAGTATTTTCATCCCACTAGTCTGTCAAATGAGAAACTGTGGTCCCGTCTCTATATGACCTTAGCTGTAGCTGGGATGTTAAACCCTTTCATTCTTTATACCACGCAAAGAGTTGTGGGGGGGTATAATGGAGTCAGGTTGTCCGTCTGTGCGTCACTAAACTTAACATCAGAGAAATATGTTATAACTACATATTTAAATGTACCTGGGCCCACGCGGGGGGTATTCCGTAAGTCTTGCTTACTGACAAATCTAGTTTTTCCTGTTTGTGTATGAACCTGCTGTTGAATGGACATAACACTCCAATCAGTCACTCCCCCATACCGGTGCATTCCAGTCTGAATATGTTTGTGCGTGAACATGAACTTGCCGTTACAGACATAAAACCCCAATCAATCAATCAATCCCCCATACAGGTGCATTCCTGTTTGTGTATGAACTTGCTGTTGAATGGACATAAAACCCCAATCAATCCCCCATACAGGTGCATTCCTATTTGTCACCTTGCTGTTGAACAAACATAAAACCCCAATCAATCGATCTATCCGCCATACAGGTGCATTCCTGTTTGTGTATGAACTTGCTGTTGAATGGACATAAAACCCCAATCAATCCCCCATACAGGTGCATTCCTATTTGTCACCTTGCTGTTGAACAGACATAAAACCCCAATCAATCGATCCATCTGTTTTTTCAGACGGAGGAAATCCGGGAGCGTATGAACAAGCTCGGAGAATCAACAATCCGTTCATTCACGCTAGACACACCACAGACGAGTGTCTACCAGTTCGAAGGGGAAGATTTCCGCGAGAAACAGAAAATTGGCATCGGCAACTGGATCGAGCCGCCAAAACGAGAGAGGAAAGCGAACTACGCGGTCGATGCGTACTTCCGTGACGCCCTGAGAGTGAACGAACCGAAGGCTCCTAAGGTAGGGATCTGGCGATATTTTCTACATTAACGGATACGGCGAAAGATGATGATATTTTCTACATTAACCCTTTCAACACCACAGGCCTGTATAGCGGTATTGGCAAAACGTGTAGATCCAGATGAGCCGGCTCGTGACCAGCCGTCTCATCAGGACCTGCACTTTTTCAAGTAATTTTCATATTTTTAGAAGAAAACACCCCCTTTTCATAAATGTACCAGTCTGAAAATCATTTTGTGTTAATGGATTGGACGGAAAGTTAACATATCACAGTCCATTCCAGTTACTTAGGGTTGAAAATGTTAAACATGTTACACTGCAAGACCCCTTAAATTGAAGTATCCCACTGTTTCAGAAAAGGTACCTTACAGCATAATGTCTTTGCTTAATACCAAACATTACATCTGTCTGAATTAAGAAATGTTACGTACTGTAACGTGACAAAATCAACAATTTCTATATATACTGTCAATGATGTATTTCCTCCAGGCCCCACGTCCACCAAAACAGCCCAGTGTGCAAGACTTCCAGTTTTTCCCACCACGGTTGTTTGAAATTCTCGACAAGGAAATCTACTTCTACAGAAAAAGTATTGGTTACAGGGTAGGTATATGTTTAGCCGATTATCACGTTTGTCCATCGACAAGCGATCATAACTTCAGGAGGTTGACTGGGTTCTGTCTGTCTGTAGATTTGTAGAGAATATCTGGCTAGTGTTGTTTGACATCAAGTTCGGGCAAGGTTAGGAAAAAACGCAATAATTCTGAGGCTTGTTATGGACTTCCTAACGTTTCCGAACTGAGGCTGATATTTCTGGCAATATTTGTGAAATTTGGTCCGATATTTATTTTATTGCGAAAGAAAAAAAAATTCTCCATGTTAAAGGTACATGTCCACTCAGTAGGCACAAAATGTTATTTATATCTGAGACATCATCTGAGACATTTTCTTGCAAAATAAATATTCATTCACCATTACCCCACGTAATAATTGGCATTATTATACATTTTAGATCAGAGGTAAATTTGCACACTGATATCAGGGGGGATAACCGTGTTTTATTAAAATACTAATGGACATTACTATTTATTCTCTGTATTTAATTTTTGATGTACAATGATCATACTTTATAATCTGTCTGAAATATTATTTTTTTAGGTAAGGCATTTAATTAGTATAAATATTTAAAAAATATCATGCCTCATTTGCATATGAAATTAGTCTGATACCACCGCGCGTCACTATCAGTAAAATAAATATTACTAAATTATTATATTTGTATAGTGGGCACTCGTAATTTTTAGAACTGGTGGAACAGTGACACAATTATACACTGAGTGGGTATGTACCTTTAAATCCCCACAGACATCTTCAATCCAATGTCTATGGGAATTCAACAGGGGGAAAGTTTTCTAATTTCAGAAATAGTGGACTGAATTTCAAAATTTAACGTTTGTTTTCTTAGATCATATCGAAGCTATCTAGCCAGGTTTCGTTAGTTTACTCCTCCCACAGCTCCTCCACCTCCTTTCCCCACATGTTAAATTCCCATAGACAAATACATTTTTCTGAATAAAATCAATATTTGACAAAATTTCACAAAATAAAAAGAAGGCTCATTCTTAAATTTTGATAAAAAATTAATATTATCAAAAAAAATATTGTTTTTGCATTGTTTATATGGCCATAAAATTTGGGCAGGTTTCGTGAAACAGACAGTAGTGTCATTTGATATATTTATACCATATGAAGACTGTTTATATGGGCCATTATAATTTGCACATGTATTGTCTGTTTGACTGTCTGTTACGCAGTTATTGTCCGGGGTAGCTTAAAATAGTTGATCTGCATTCAATGCCTCTGGAGTTTTAGACACGGGAAGCAGGAAGGATAGCAGCCATCAACCACACGTATACGGCGAACACACTTACCAATATCACCATCTCTGTGAACGTGTATAATCAATACTTTGTCCACCATATATGGGACACGCCATGTGATTTTGTACCTAAGAGCATGTGCGCTGTATCTCATAAAAAATATTCACCAAATTTACGATATTCTCCGGAAATGACGTCGAAAGATGACAAATTTGTCATAGCAAATACGGAATAGAAATCTGCACTTGCTATGAAAATTTGATGTCATTTGCAGAAGCAATCTTAAATTTTGTAAATATTTTTCATGAAATATATCGCACATGTCCTTGGGTACAAAATCACATGGCTTGTCTCAAATGACGAAATGTTCCTCGCAAATGCACATTTTATGCTGGTCACAAGACCCGTAAGCCTCATTTCTCCAGTCACACCAACATACGAGACGAGCCATGTGAATGTGTACCTTAGAATATGTGCGACTTTTCATGAAATGACGTTGAATGTTGACGTAATGTCGAATGTTGACGAATACAATTCCACATTTGCTATGAAGATTCCGTCAACTTTCCACGTCATATGAGACACGCCATGTGATTTTTTTCATGAAATATGTTTACAAAATTTACAATATTTTCCGTAAATGGCGTCAAAAGTTTACAAAAATTCAGAGTACATGCGGAATTACATGGACAAATTTTTTTCAACTTTTGACTATTTATGAAAAATATTGTAAATTTTGTAAACGTATTTGATGAAATTATGCAGATGTCCGAAGGCGTATCTCATATAACCTTGCCTACAGGTGCCGAAGAACCCAGAGCTGGGAGCGGATGCGGACCGGGTACGACGGGAGGAACAACAGAAGATCGACGACTCGTACGTTCTCACTGACGAAGAAGTCGCCGAGAAAGAGGACCTCCTGAAACAGGTACGGACAGACGGCGCTCCTTACCATCATCCTTCATTGTAGTTGGCCATGGCTTCTTATGATCATTACGCACAGCCATTATTATCAGTCTCCTTTCATTAGAAACAGCCGTCACTCATATAAACGGCCATCGATCGTTATAGATGGCCATCGATATTTATAGACAGCGGTCACATATACACACCCATTGCTTGCTACAGTTGGTCAGCCGTCACATTCCACACATAAAGAGATGATCATAATGAGAAATGGTCGTATACGACCATTTCTCATTATGATCATCTCTTTATATATGTCCATCACTTGTTCTCATACCAGTCATCTTAACACAATGTAATTGGTGTGGAATGTGACGACTTTCCCCACATAGATTTTAAAACCTTAGGAAGCACTCCCGTACATCTGTCTAGAATTTTCATTGTATGAACTTATTTTATTTTCACTTGGAGAATTTACTTGTAATTGTGTGTACCACCCTCCATGTATTAATTGTATTTATTACACTCTTCTGAGTTATTTGCATGGGTTTCGCTGTGAGAGAAAACCCGTAATCAACTCACAAATAATACACCGTGAAGAGAACACCCGTAATTGCTCGCCTGTTTTCTTGGAAACCACGAGCTACCATGCAAAATGTTTACTTTTTAAAACGGTCAAAATAAAGTTATTTGAAAACTTGGAAAGGGTCTCGACTAATCTAGAATGTTAATGTGATTGAAAACATTCCAAACATGCACTCAAATATATCTGGTTCATAGAAACAGCTGCGTAATTTGGATTTCAAAAAGTTTACATGACGTTACATTTGACGTCACACAACATTACATCAAAACGCGGGAAAACACGTCATTGTATAACTATTCATGAGCACATCACAAGTCATTGATTATAATCTCATAAATAGATGAAATGTGCAGAAAAATCCGCCGTGGAAGTGTAATAAATAGGATATTCCATCTTACATGTTTGAATAGCGGAAATAATACACTTGTGTCCGTCGGCGACCATGCAAGCAACTCGTTCGCTACAATCACTCGTCGCTTACGCGGAAGCCGACGCACACTCGTGTATTATTTCCCGCTATTCAAAATGTACGATGGAATATCCTCTATACCACACCCACGCTAACCATTCGCTACAAGTTGATTGGACTTTTTGAGTTTTATTTACTGAAGTGACCAGTTTTGTACCCTTGCGTTGTAGGGATTCACAGACTGGAGCAAACGAGACTTCAATCAGTTTATTAAGGCCAATGAGAAGTATGGACGAGATGACATTGATAAGATTTCCCGTGACGTCGAAGGAAAATCTCCCGAAGAGGTAAACCTACTTAGCGTAAAACGGACAGATTGTTTCAGTGAGATCGTCACGGTCATAATGGTCTCGGTCATGTTAATAATGGCACGAGTCAGAGCTCCAGTTAAGGTACGTAATTTGATCAACTTTGGGGGGAATTTTGTTTTGTTATTTCTTCACCAAAAATGGCAAGTTGGGAGTGCTTTAGAATCATCTCATTGTCATTTTTGGTGAAGAACTAAGAAAAATACCTCGAATATTTGGTAAAATTACGCATCTTAACTGGAGCTCTGATTAGTGTGTTACATGTATCAACTGTCTGGACAGTAAAGTCAGAATGTATGATCCTTATGTTACGGGATGAAAATTTAAAATGTGACCAGCCTCGTTTACCGCTTAACCATATTTTGCTAACATTGATTTTGGAAAGCAGTTAAATATAGTAAATGACAATAAAATTATCGTCAATCAGAGCTTATGCGAATTTCCCTTCCTTGGCCGTCTGTATATGACCTTGTTGGTCTGGTTCATCAACATTCACTCGATCAATGTCTCCACACAGGTGACGGAGTATTCAAGCGTGTTCTGGGAGCGTTGTAATGAGCTCCAGGACATCGAGCGCATCATGGCGCAGATCGACCGCGGTGAGGCGAAAATCCAGCGCCGAATCAGCATAAAGAAGGCACTCGACTCGAAAATGTTGCGATACCGCGCACCGTTTCACCAGCTGCGGATACAGTACGGCACGAACAAGGGGAAGAACTACACGGAGGAGGAGGACCGCTTCCTGATCTGTATGTTACACAAACTGGGCTTCGAGAAGGAGAACGTCTACGATGAACTGCGCACCGCCATCAGGCAGGCTCCACAATTCCGCTTTGACTGGTTCATAAAGTCACGGACGGCCATGGTACGTGTGTTACGTGTGAATGATTACGTTTGGTACGTTTGCAGATAAGTTGGAGTATTATACCCCCATATTTCAAATTCAATGCATATTTTACTTTTACAAATGTATTATTGATTTTCTTCCTTTAATTTTAAATAGGGAACAAAATGATAAAAAATAAAACAAATTTAAAAATTCACTTATTTGAACTGCAAAAAACAAACGGTGTTTGCTTTTTGTAGCTCAACTAAAGTAAATGTTCAACTTTATTACAATATTGTCACTATTCAATTTGAAAATCAATGCGTATTTTCACATTGCTGTGAGTATTTTGTACTCCCACTTTGGATATTCATTTTATATGTCTGTTTGACAAAAAGAACATTGGTAAGTATTTAAAGTCGCTATCTCTGACACCCACATAGTGATTGTAAGTCGTGTTATAACGCAAAGATATCGAACTTACACACAATAATCAACGAGTGACGGCTATCCAAAACATCATTTGACAGGGTTCGCACAGGTCTTGAAAAACCCTTGAATTTGACATCTAACTTGAAAAACCCTTGAATTTGACATCTAACTTGAAAAACCCTTGAAAAACAATAATAACCCTAAAAATTTGGGTCATTGCAAAAATAAAAAAGTCCTTAAATTTGAAATTAAATGTTTTGAAAAACCCTTGAACAACCCTTAAATTTTACTAGTGAAAGTTTGTATGAACCCCGTTTGACCTGCATGTGACCATAATCCTTGTGCAATCAATTAATTGTACTGGTATATGTTTATGTAACTCCAATTGGTATCTCTACATTATTTTGCAAATGGATTATCAGGATTGGCAGTGTAGTGGATTGCGCAATTGACCGTCTTTACAACTTCCTCTAGGGATGGACTTTGGCCTAGGGGTAATAGAACACCTGACTTCCAATCCGGAAGTTGTGAGTTCAAAGCTCGCCTTAGGCATCAAAAAATACTTTCATAGTATTTCCATCCCACTGGTCTGTCGAATGAGATTTTGAACTGTGGTCCTGTCTCTATATGACCCTAGCTGTTGGTGGGACGTTAAACCCATTCACTTTCACATTACAACTTCCTAAAAATAGTGATTGTTTTATTTGCAGGAGCTGCAGCGCCGATGTAATACCCTGATCACGTTGATAGAGAGAGAAAATATGGAGCTGGAGGAGAGAGAGAAGGCCGAACGAAGACGGAAAGGCAAAGGATCCGCACCCAAGGTATGTGTAATGTAATGATAGGGCATATGAAAGGCCTTAATATGATTCATTGAGAATACCAGGCTAGTCTCGTTTGATATCATATGCACATGAATCCAAGGCAACACCGTGGACATTACGCGCGAAACTATAATTTATGCAGTTTTGTCATGTGACGATTACATGTGCCCATGTGTGCGCATACACACACACACACACACACACACACACGTGTAAATATGATCAAGTTGTGTTTCTGTTATGCAAATCAGCTGTACCAGCTCGCGCAAAGATGGGTACACAGCAAGTGCGCGAATTAAAACTACATTCAGGCTGTCCTTACAAAATTGTTTGTTTCCTGTAACCCGACCCAGAATTTTTTCTGTCACATGACTGACATATTGAATTTAAAAATTATTAATATTAAAAAGGTACAATATTTTAACACTTGCATTGCAAGTGTTAAAATATTGTATCTTTTTAATATTAATAATTTTTAAATTCAATATTGCAAGTCTTGCAATAAAAGTATGTCAATTGCTGTATGTGTTGTTGTATGAACATGTATGCCATTTAGGGCCAGATATTATATTAACCCTTTTAACCCACTGTAGCACTAAATTGAAAAAAAAATAAAAAGAAAAATTGTAAAAAAAAAATAAAAAAAAATTGTAAACGAATTTGCAATAAAAAAGAAATCGGGTCGCACCGTTTTTAGCGGGTCGGTCGGGTTACAGGAAACGGAGATATAATTATGTATGGCCTCAGATGCTAAAATGTACTGGTAAATATGTATATTATATAAAGCACTTTGTCATGAATAAACGGTCGCCTGACATGGTCTATTACGTAGAAAAGTTCTGTTATTACATATTAGTTAATTGTAAAGTGGATTACATCGAATACACGGTTTTATTCCATTGCTCGCCTATTGCCCTCTTGTATTGTCCATATTGAAGTAGATATTAAAATAATTTTGTATTAGTAAAACGTACATATTTGTCGTAGTCCAGATTTAAGGAACGTTCTATTATTTTTCAGGCGGCAAAGCGCAAGGCAGACCCAGTCCCAGCCAGTGGCGGCAAGAACAAGAAAAGGAAATAGACACCACGTCTCCAATCTCTCACAGACATCAGTGAAACTTGTGAGCTCTAGTTGTCGAACACTGTGAGCACGTTCTCGAAATCTGATCTCCAAATTAGGCTCAGCCATGACCAATCCAACTTTCTGCTTTCGACCAGAACCGCGTAACCAGAAATCATAACCTTTGGTCTTGTTCTCGAAATATGATCTCCAAACCAGGCAGTTGAATTGACCGAGACTGAGCATAGCTCGGCCCCGACCAATTAAATTTCCTGATATTGAGTTCGAGAACTGAGTACATGCTTTGAAAGTTTTATAATCACAAGCCTTGGTCTTGTTCTTGAGATGTGATCTCCAAATCAGGCAGTTGGATTGACCCGATTGAGCACAGCTCAGCCTCAGCCAAGAGTGCGAGAACAGACTACAGGCTTGGATTTATTATTTTTATAACCACAAGCTTTGATCTTGACGATCGGGCAATGGAAGATACTTACAAACATTGGTTGATATCCGGACCAATATTGTGTTGTCAAGTCGACATTGTACACTACATGATATATACATACACGCCCCTTCCTCGTAAACCTCCATTTGATGCATTGATCGATTGATTGAATCAAATGATTCATTGATTGAATGGGGTTTTACATCCGTAAAACCCCATTCAATCAATGAATCATTTACATCCGTAAAACCCCATTCAATCAATGAATCATTTGCGTCACGGCAGTGAGGATTTGAGATACGCCATGTGATTTTGTACCTTTGGACATTTGCGTAATTTTATGAAATACGTTTACAAAATTTACAATAATTTCTGTAAATTGGATCAAAAGCCGACACAATTTTCAGAGTACATGCAAAATTAAACGTATTTAATGAAATTACGCAGACGTACAAAGGTACAAAATCTTGTTTGTGAAGTCTAGTGTTGTATGTGAAAGAAAAGTATTGTGCATGTAGGATACATATTGCTCCTAGTCGTTGTTGTATGGTGTCACTAGACGTGTATATAGACCAGTTAAATTATGTGACAGTCTAGCTTGTGCATGTGGAAAGGCAGAAGTTAGTGTTGCAAATCAAATCAAATGGGATTGGATTTTTGCACACACAAAAAACAATTGTCCGCGCTGTATGTACATGATGTAAATGCCAAGTTGTACCATCACATGTATATGTATAGACGTAGAGACGAGATGTGTCGACATAATTACCACAAATGTGTAGACTATTCATTTTCATGAAAAAAGAAAACGCAACGAAGCTGAATCTCATTTGACGAATTTTTAAATAGTAACGCGACAACTCTAGTATGAGGTTTGTCAGAATGTAGTAATATGTATTGAACTAGAAGTCGCTGACAGTGGGAAGTATTTGAAACTATCCTTTGTTGAAACGCACAAAGTAGTAGGTATATCAGCTATGAGTAAAATGTTGTTTCTTGTCAAATATGTCTACGCAATCAGATACTTTTATGATACAGTGGAACCTCTCTAAACCGGACACCCTGGGGACCTCCCAGGGTGTCCGGTTTAGAGACGTTTCACTGTAATTCCGATGTAAGAGCACTGAAACACTGTGTGCATTGTTATCATGAACACTGATCAACATCAGCGATATCTGACGGTGAAACGGTCATAATTCAACACATCGATGTCGGAAGGTTGTTCGGTTTAGAGAGGTTCCACTGTAACTCTATAATTGACAATTGTTTCATAAATGGCAGTAATTTTTGTTGTAGAAGTTGTACATTGGGAAACTTTGGGCTCCTGCACGTGGAGTCGACAATGATTGCGGGGAAAAAGTAAATCTTTTTATGCTAGCACAGTCCTGCAGCCCGATAGTGATCTATATTGGCGTTTGTCAGCACGGCTGGTTTGTACAGTCAGATCAGACCTGGTTTGCTTTCCAGTCGGCAATTCATTCCTTTCTTGTGGAACAATATTTTCAGGACCAGAACAAGCTTCCTGAGCACATCACTCTCCTGATTCAAATCAGGCAATTCGTTTGGTCGAAGCTGGGCTGTGCTCAGCCTCGGCCATTCAAACTGCCAGATTTTAGAGTATGAATTTGGAGAATGTGCTCGAAAGGTTTCATAAGCACAGGCTCAATAGCTACACTTAAAGTTCAATAAGCCTGTTTGGGCCAGCAGCTGAGAAGACGACATTTACAATGATATAAGAGACAAGTGCTAACGGAACTGTTCTTGAAACTAGCAGATTCAAATCTAATATCATTTCGTGGTTGTCCATAAATTGCATGCACACAGTCATAGTAACAATACAGTTAGAATATATATAAGAACACATACCTAAAAGATATACCTGTAAGGTAAAATGGCCTTGAAGGCTGAAGAAAGATCTTTCGAGAACGACAGTAATTGAGTACATTGGTCCTCTTGCGTGCTCTGTAGCCGATTTCATCAACATTGCAAAGTATACTTTAGTAGCAAAGTATACTTTGAGGGAGAAATTTTCAATTTTATGATAAATTTATTAATTTTTATTATACTGAATTTATTACATTATCACAGCCAAATTGGCTGTGATAATGTAATAAATTCAGTATAATAATTCTGCATACTTTTAATCATGAAATATATGCATTTGTTAGTTCTATATGAAATAATGCTTTTCGGGAAAAATAAATGATTTCTCCCTCAAAGTATACTTTGCTAGTAAAGTATACTTTGCAATGTTGATGAAATCGGCTACTGGTGACTATCTAAACCAGACATCCTAGGGGACCCCTGGTATGACTGCATGGCGAACAGTGTAGAATCAGATCAGACTGCGGAGATCCGCAGGCTGATCTGGGGCTACGCTGGTCGCAGTCGTTTCCTTTCTCAGCTGGTGTCCAATTTGTGTTGGCAGATCTGTGTATTTACGAATAACTACTCGATATCCCCATCATTTGCTATTCATTTCATTTTTGTAAATTTTCATCATACATGAATATAAAAATCTGTTTAAAACCGTGCTTTGTTATTTTGCAATTGCTATTTAGTATAGAGGTTTTCTACGTATACGTTGAGGGAGTAATCATTTATTTTTCCTGAAATGCATTATTTCATATAGAACTAACGACTGCATATATTAAAAGTATGCAGAATTATTATACTGAATTTATTACATTATCACAACCAAAATAGCTGTGATAATGTAATAAATTCAGTATAATAAAAATAATTATTATTAATTGAAATAAAATAAATTTATCCTTAAATTGAAAATCTTTCCCTCAAATTGTACTTAGCAAGATATTAAAGTATACTTTGCAATTTTGGTGAAATCGGCTACTGCACACCGACTGACTGCAGTTGGAGTATAGAAATAAGTCGATGACAATACAAACGAAACGTAATTGTATTTTTACTCGGAAACGTTGATAACACCCAGTTACTTGACATCGAACACGAAATTATAATGGAAAAATATATTCATCATAGTAATTATACTTGTGTATTCAGAGCTCCAGATAAGCTTTGTGTCTAAAACGTACTATACCCCCTGATTTCAAAATCATTGCGTATTTTACTTTTACAATTATTGATTTTCTTCATTACCAAATAGGGAACAAATGATAAAAAATATAACAAATTTAAACATTCACTTATTTGAGCTCGACTAAGTGAATTTTCAACTTTATGACAGTATTTTCACTACTCAATTTGTAAATCGATGCGTATTTTCACATTGCTGTGCGTATTTTGTACTCCCACTTTTGATAATCAAATACGCCAAATCGCACCTTATCTGGAGTTCTGTGTATTATATAGGCTGTACTTCATTTGTGATCAAAATATTTACACCTTCCATACATTCATAATGCAATACATTAGAGCCACGTGCCGTCGCGCGATGTTGATTGTTTAAAGTTTGTTTGACGTCATCAATTTCCATGAGGTCAAAAACGGCACACTACTGACCGGCAACGTCGCTGTTCCAGGAATTGCGACAAAATGACGTAAAACAAGATTATTCTTAATTTTAACGCCATATTTAGTTATTAACATTTTTGAAACCATCAGAAAATGCAATGTAATAAAACGATGGGCTCCGCACACTTTAAACAGACCAAATGTTGAAACCCCAGTAACTCCAACAGCCCATGGAATTAATCCTTAAATAAATGGGACTATGTGCTATTGCGACCAGTGTATGCCCTGATCAGCCTGCAAGACGATCGTAGTGCCTTTAACTCTTTGCATGCTGAGAAATGTGTGTGCTATAAATAGTTCAAAAGTAGTAGACGATAATTCTTTATATTTTCTCTTATTTCTGTCGGTAAATATCATGAATATGCCTTGGAATTTCATTAGAATTGTGTCCAAGACATATTTACAGAGAGAAAATAAGAAACATACTCACAATTTGTTGGATGATATTTTCACCGCAGCATACAAAGAGTTAACAAATGCTTAGATTCATACGACAATAATTATGATCAAAAATGGGGCTGCGACAGGTCTCCAGTTGCGGCTCATGGAGAAAGTCCATCAAATATTGATTTGATTGCGAAAAAACATGGGGGCTAAAAATATTTATTTTATTTTTTAATTATTTTTAAACGTGGACCGATTTTCAAAATCTAACTTTTTTTTTTCTTAGTTACGTGGTGATGACGAAATTTTCATAGCAAATGCGGAATAGAATTAAGCATTTGCTATGAAAATTTTGTCATCATCACGTGGAACAGACCGTAGTGTACTATGATTGTTAATACACAGCATTACGGCAAAAGTCAATTTCATGCAATAAATAGAGATTTCTGTATTACTTGGAATAAACCTTCAAAAACAATGTAACAGTAAAACAACAATTCATACAACAAAATGAAAACAATGGAATGCACCGGACAACAACAACAAATACATGTACACATGATAATACCAGACAGATGTGATCATGTGACAATTAACAGTCAGAGACGTGGCACTTATAATATTTGCCATAAGGGAAGTAACTCTGGTTATTGACACATCAACAATTTTACTTCAATAATAATGTTCGATTCATTCTGATTGACGTTTTACGTCCGTTCAGTAACACGGTCATATGTGGCTGGAGAAATTTGGCTTACAGCTCATGCGACCAGCGTAGATCCAGATCAGCCTGTGCATCCGCAGTCTGATCAGGATCTGCACTGTTCGCTATTCCATCAATGAAACACCCGTCGTGCTTCTAACAAGCAATAAAGAACGTTTTCGGGCTACAAGAGTGTGCTATTGGATCAGCAGGCGCTACACTGGTCACAAATCCCATAAACCCCAGTCACAGCCACGCATACAGACCGAGAATGCACATGTTTGGGGGGGGGGAAGTATTACTTCATGCTATTGTCACTCACTTGTCTGTGACTGGAGAAATGGGGCTTATGGTTTTCCGACCAGTGTAGATCCAGATCAGCCTGTGCATCCGCACAGTCTGATCAGGATCTGCACTGTTCACCTTTCCATCAATGAAATGCCTGTCATGCTTCCAACAAGCAATATAGAACGTTGTCGGGCTACAAGAGATGTTTGGGGGGAAAAGTACATTCAGCACAAAAACTACAATGAAAGGTTTCAGCAAAGAAAGACAATGTCCTGATCCAGTGCCAGGCATCCTTTCAACGGATCACTTCACCCCATGTTTGAATGTCTCTAAGATGCATCACTAAGATACAAAATGTTCTTTATATCAGAGACATCATCGGGATAACATCATCATTAATACTAAATAGGGAACAAATGATAAAGAAATATAACAAGTTTAAAAATTCACTTATTTGAGCTGCAAAAAGCAAACACTGTTTGCTTTTTGCAGTTCAACTAAAGTGAATTTTCACTACTCAATTTGAAAATCAATGCATATTTTCACATTGCTGTGCACATTTTGTACTCCCACTTTTGATAATATGCGTATTCAGCTAAAATAATTGCGTAAAATAATTGCGTAAAATACGCCAATACGCACCTTATCTGGAGTTCTGAGATTCATTCGTACAAACATTGCAACAAACATGGATTTTGGAATAGGTGCAAAAAACTATATATATTGTCACAGGTCACGTGACCTAGTTGCTTGATTTTAAAATAGATTGGAGATGAGATTAGATTTATTCCAACAAACATTAAAACAAATCGGGGAGAAATTTTCAATTTAAGGATAAATTTATTACATGTAATTGTTATGATATTGAATTTATTACATTATCACAGCCATTTTGGCTGTGATAACGTAATAAATTCAGTATAATAATTTTGCATACTTTTAACCATCAAATATATGCAGTAGTTAGTTCTATATGAAATAACGCATTTCGGGGAAAATAAATGATTACTCCCTCAAAGTATACATAACTAGACAAGTAGGGTTAGCAATTTTGGTGAAAAAGTTAGAGATATTTAGGCATGGCACACGACATACAAAGATAGCAAATACAAGATATCGTACATATTTTGTCTTGCCACATAAATATGTACATTTTGACATTCGAGTCTCGAGCATTTTGATTGGTTGGTTTTGTAACTTTTAGATAAGATATACTGCTAAGCAAATACATCTTGTAACCGATATACATGTATACATACATGACAACTGAACACATTTGTGGCTTGTCACAGCAAAAGGGAATTATCAGGTTTCATGCTCCAGATAAGGAATTAGTAATTGAGTATTGTCACTACATCATTTCTGAAGCAATTTGGTATTTCAAAATATTAATTGGGTAAAATAAAATCACACTACTGTTTACACATAAACATACAGCAATTATTGAATAGTTTGCTTCGAAATGAAAACATGTCTTGACATTTCATTAGAATTGTCTCCTTGGAGACAATTCTAATGAAATACCAAGATGTGTTTCATGGAAAATAAGAAATATATGCTATATTTGTGGTCTGTTTATTGTTTTCTGCAGCATGATAAAGGTACCACAAACATTTGTATTGCTTTTTGATACTCGCTACTTCTGATTTCAATTGGGTTTTTGGATATTTAATTGTGTATTTAAGCAAATACGCAGCTTATCTGGAGCTCTGGGGTTGGTAGCTAGTGTGATCAGCTAGCCCATTCATGCAATTTGATACAAATAAGTTTTACTCTGGTAGTATTCTCCAAACAGTGTAGGCCCTGATCAGACTGCTACACAGATCACTGGGGCTACACTGGTCACAAACTTAATAAGCCCCTTTTTGTCGTGACGAGACAAAAATACAAGATTTTCAACATGCGACATTCAATAATTTTTTAGAGTAACAATTAACAGCACCAGTTAAGATAATTGATATTCATTCTCGTGATTAATATGGTTCATCACCATTATTTCCAGGCACAGAAACGGACATATTCCATATATATGTCGCCGCAATGGCAACAAAGACAACACTAAGGCTAATAATTAAAGCTATCTTATGCTTCTGAAAGAAGCTTTTCTCAATGATGTTTTCACGTGGTTTACGTTGCTTTCGTTTGCGACCTTTCATCTTTCGCTCAAAATCCTCGAGTTCCGCTCGTAGTTTGTTCTCTTCCCCTTCTTTCCTCTGTCTCTCTTGTTCATCCTCGACCTGTATTGTGTTGATTGATTGGTTGATTATTGGCTGGTTGCTTGATTGATTGATTGGCTGGTTGCTCGATTGATTTAAATTGGTTTAATCCGTAAACCATAATAAACAAATAGCATAACCGGCTGTTTTTTTGTACTTGTCTTTCATAGTTAGTTTAAACAATCTTTGTACGATATTTTATACAATACATATCTTTCATATTTGCTTTGAAAAAAAAGAGAAAATATTCAAATTATTAAAAATCACCAGACCGTTTTTCGTCAAAAATCTTTTTACAAAATGTCATACTTTCCGGACAAAAACAGAATTAAGCTTTGATTTTTTGTCAACTTTCAATACAATTTACGGGGAAATAGCACAAAAACAATGTCAGCATGGCAATGTAATAAGAGAAATAATTCCAGTCAAACAGATTTGTTGCTGTGACTGGAGATATGGGGCTTATGGGATTTGTGATTATTTATTGTAGTTCCTAGTCAAATAGCACACTCCTGTAGCCTGATAACGATCAATATTGCATGACGGATGTTTCATTAATGGAATGGCGAAGCAAACAGTGCAGATCCTGATCAGACTGTGCGGATGCACAGTCTGATCTGGATCTACACTGGTCGCAAAACCCATAAGCCTCATTTCTTCAAACACAGCCACATATCTGTTTGACTGGTATTATTTCTGCTATTGCATCGCTATGCTGACATTGATTTTGTGCAATATTAATTACGTAAATCATATAAACAGATATGTGGCTGTGACTGGAGAAATGGGACTTATAGGTTTTGCGACCAGCGTACATCCAAATCAGGATCTGCACTGTTCGCCATTCCATCAAAGAACCAGATGGCCACGGCCCGCATGTCGAGCCAGCCGAGGCATTTGATGGTCTCAGAGTGTATTGATTTGAAGTTTGATGCCCAATAAGCATACAAAGTTTCAAGCAAATCTGACTTACGGTTACAGAGATAGTAGGTATGTGAAAACTTTAACGCAAATTTTGACAGAAACTTTAACGCAAACTTCTAAGTCATTTGACCTTGACCTTGGGCACAGAGGCCGCATGAGTGGGATACAGCATGAATATATGGATCATGATTAAGAAGCATATGAAGTTTCAAATCAATGTGACTTAGGACTGCAGAGATATAAGGTATTTAACAAGAGGGCCATGATGGCCCTAATTCGCTCATCTGACTCCATGAACACCAGAGGAGAATGTGATATTGAGTTCATGTGTTTTAAAAAAAATTGTGCTATTTTTAGATGGCAGTCATCTTGGATTAAGCGAAGACTCTCATTTTATCAAATTTGAAAATGCTTCACCCAAGGATCTTAACTTCCTATGAAGTTTGCCCAGCATCGGCCATGTGGTTCCTGAGAAAAAGACTTGAAAATCTTGAATAAATGGACCTTTTGGTGGCCATCATGGATGACATAATCATCCGATTCCGACAAATATTGCACCAGAGCAATCGCCTCATCGATACCTTCAATTTGATATATGACATGAGCATATTCAGTCAAAAATAAATTTGACACCACGGGCCACGCCCATTTTTGACCCCGGGGTCACCATTTTCACAACTTTGAAAGTGCATTGTAAATCGATCATTCCTACCAAGTTTCGTCAAAATCCGGCTAGCAGTTCATGAGAAGAAGATTTTTTAAGAATTTATGCTATTTTTAGACGGCGGCCATCTTCGATTAGCGATGACCTCCATTTTAACAAATCTGAAAAGGCTTCACCCATGGACCATAACTTTTAAGTTTGGCTACCATGGGCCAAGCGGTTCATGTGAAGAAGAACTTTGAAATCTCTAATAAAAGAACGACCTTTTGACATTTCGGCGGCCATCTTGGATGACATAACAATCCGATTTCGACAAAAAATGTACCAGAGTAATCGCCTTATTGATACCTTCGATTTGATATATAACATGACCATATTCGGTCAAAAATAAAATTTAACCCCACGGGCCACACCCATTTTTGAGCCCGGGGTCACCATTTTAACAACTTTGAAAGAGCTTTGTACATCAATCATTCCTACCAAGTTTCGTCAAAATCCGGCTAGCAGTTCATGAGAAGAAGATTTTTTAAGAATTTATGCTATTTTTAGACGGCGGCCATCTTCGATTAGCGATGACCTCCATTTTAACAAATCTGAAAAGGCTTCACCCATGGACCATAACTTTTAAGTTTGGCTACCATGGGCCAAGCGGTCCATGTGAAGAAGAATTTTGAAATCTCTAATAAAAGAACGACCTTTTGATCTTTAGGCGGCCATCTTGGATGACATAACCATCTGATTTCGACAAGAAATGCACCAGAGTGATCGCCTCATTGATACCTTCAATTTGGTATATGACATGACCATATTCGGTCAAAAATAAAATTTGACCCCAATTTGACCCCACAGGTCACGCCCATTTTTGACCCCGGGGTCACCATTTTAACAACTTTGAAAGAGCATTGTACATCGATCATTCCTACCAAGTTTTGTCGAAATCCGGTTGGCGGTTCTTGAGAAGAAGATTTTTTAAGAATTTGTGCTATTTTTAGACGGCGGCCATCTTGAATTACGTAATGACGTAATTTTAACAATTTTGTAATCCCCCTACCTAAGGACCATGACCATGAAGTTTGGTGACTATAGGCCCAATGGTTACCGAGGAGAAGACGTTTGAAAATGTTCACGGACGACGACGGACGACGGACACATTGCGGTAACGATAGCTCATATGAGCTTCGCTCAGGTGAGCTAAAAACAGACGGACAGACGCATGGACGGATGCACGGACGGACGGACGCACGGACACCCGAACGTCATTGTGATCATTATGTCTCGCTTTCCGCAAGCGGGCTCGACAAAAACTGACATAAATGCTATGTGACCAGGAGCTACACTGGTCACAAAACCCATAATCCCCATTTCTCCAGTCACAGCGACATATACTAGTAACTACCTCTTGTTTCTTCTTCTTTTCTGTTTCACAGACGTCGTCACAGACCAGAGTGGGCTGGTCCCGGTCGCGATCCCGGCATCGCGTCTCGCGCTTCTTCCTTTTACACGGACATCGGATCGTGGTCTTCCTCTCACACTCGTCCGGTCGGATACACTTCCCGCCATGACAGGTCTTCCCACATGTGTGGTTGCATGGCAACTGCAATAACAATCATTTGATTAACCCACAACAATTCTAATAAATATTGAAAAAAATTGTTGTCCGCTGTTGCTACATATATCGTCTTATTAGGCCATCCATAATTATATCTCCGTTTCCTGTAACCCGACAGACCCGCTAAAAACGGTGCGACCCGAGTTTCTTTATTGCAATTTCGTTTACAAGTATTTATTTTTTTGTCCCTAAATGACATACATGTTCATACAACAACACATACAGCAATTGGCATACCTTTATTGCAAGACTTGCAATATTGTACCTTTTTAATAATAATTTTTAAATTCAATATGTCATGTGACAGAAACAAAAAGAAATTGCCTACCGACCGACCCACTTGTAAAATTCTGGGTCGGGTTACAGGAAACAAACAATTGTTTAAGGACGGTCTTACTAAACTAAACCATGGCTTCACAGAAGTTTAGAATCATTTCCATTGAACAGGATTCTAAAAGTTCTGCCAAACAATGTTCTTTGCTGAGGAAAATGGACATTAGAAATAAATTGTAGACGACAAAATTTAATTAAGCATAGAAATGGTTAAGGTAATTTAGTATTTAGCAAGTCGCAATCATTGCAAATACATGCTTTACGAGCCGGCTCATCTGGACCTGCATTGTTTATCAAATATTGTTACATGACGGCCGTTGTTTGACACCACTCACAGCCGTGTTGGAACGTACAGTGCATGCTGTTTGACCATGGATGTAGAAACTGCTCATTCCGGGGCCAAGCCAACACCTATGTAATGCATGTGTCTCATGACGTGACTAGAATGCTCCATTACATCACCAGACCAGTTCACAACGGTCGCACTGAATTTTGAAATTGATGCGGAGGATGGGGCACCTGCATCACACGACGTGCACTACGCAGCCGAAATATGTGTACCGGTAAATCAGCTGTTTGAATGGAAGAGGTTATCAAAGTACTGCACAAATGTTCACATTGCACGATATTTCCAACAGAAATGTAACTAACAATAACGTTAGACCATGTCCAGCTGTGGGTAAACGTTTGCCGTGGCACTCGGGAACTGTTTGAACCCGCGGCCTACGGCCTTGGGGTTCAAACAGTTCTCCCGTGCCATGGTTAACGCTTACCAACGGCTGGACATTGTCGAACAATATATTTTTCCGCAATTGTTCTTGTTTCTTCTAAAAAAAATGAAGTACAACGGCTCAACTTTGACAACAGGTTCACAGTCGAACAAACATTGCTGCTAAACAATAGTTACTTTAATACCTTGGAAACACTATATAATGTAATACCGGTTTGGGACATGGTCAATTATATGCTACCCCACCCCTTCACCCCCCAGTCTGGCTCATCTCATACATGAAATCCTTGTTATGCCACGTTTTAACCCATTTCATTAATGTGTTACGACATATGTTTAATAACACCTGGAGCGCATTTGATTGGCTGGTCGCATCAGCCTAATTACGTATTCGTATTATGCGTCAACGTTATGTCAAATTAATACGGGGATGGCCGCGGCCCGCATGTCGAGCCTGCCGAGGCATTTGATGGTCTCAGAGTGTATTTATTTGAAGTTTGATGCCAAATAAGCATACAAAGTTTCAAGCAAATCTGACTTACGGTTACAGAGATAGTAGAGTAGGTATGTGAAAACTTTAACGCAAATTTTGACAGAAACTTTAACGCAAACTTCTAAGTCATTTGGCCTTGACATAGGGACACAGGGCTGCATGAGTGGGACACAGAATGAATATATGGATGATGACTAATAAGCATATGAAGTTTCAAGTCAATGTGACTGCAGAGATATAAGGTATTTAAAAACTTTAACGCAGATTTCGGAAAGCAAACTTCTAAGTCATTTGACCTTGACCTTGGGCACAGGGGCCGCATGAGTGGGATACAGCATGAATATATGGATCATGAGTAATAAGCATATGAAGTTTCAAGTCAATGTGACTTAGGACTGCAGAGATATAAGGTATTTAAAAACTTTAACGCAGATTTCGGACGTACGGACGGACTGTACGGACACACAGACACCTGGACGTCATTGTGATCACTATGTCTCGCTTTCCGCAAGCGTGCGCGACAATAATAGAGACGTTCCAAATGACGTCTGTAATGGGGCGACAAAGCAATCATGTTTTAAACGTCATTAGAAGCATCCGTGACTCTTTAAAATTACTGCAAATGTCAGAATGAGCTCCCGATTGGTAGTTTGAAATGTTTACAAAGAACAGGAACCAACTTATGGCATATTTATAATAATTTTGTTGCTACTGGTAGGCTGCCCATTTTTCGTCCGTACCTATTTTACTGGACACCCTCGTAAACGCTTAATTCTGCATTTTCACACGAGATTTTTGTTCCTGGTCATTAATGTGGTAATTTCCAGTTGTCAGGTGCGAAGATTTCCAAGAAAAACGAGTAAAACTATTAAATTGAACCGTTTTCATACCTGCCAACTTCTGTTGACACCTGTATGACGTGGGGAAAACCCCATGTCGGTGCGCATGCGCGTGGGACATATATATCTGAGGCGCTTACAGGGGAAATTTGTTATCGTTTGATGGAATACACAGACAAACAAAATAGGATAAGCATTTAAGTACAACATGTAAATAAACATTACAAAAGTTACGTTATTCACTGAAAATAGCTTAAAACGCGAAGTAAGAAAAAATCGATTTTCCCGAGGACCCTATCACAATTTTTTTCTAAAACAAGCGAGACAGTCTCTTCGAAGTAATACATGCAATAATTGCTATCATTTGATCAATACCATACAGTATTAATTACTTTCACTGTAAATTTGCAGTGTTAGCTTAACAAAAAGTAAATATCGCGGAAAATCCTAGTGTCCGAAAAAATGGGTCTCCTCCTGTATTTTAATTGGCCTTTTAATTATCCCTTTTCAGGCCCCATTGTCAGCAGTTATCTCCCACTATACTAATTAATTTTATGTTATTCTCTGTAAGGCGAGCCGACGTATTTGTCAATGTGAGAAAAATCACGGTCAGATGTAAACTTATTATTGTGTAGTGATTTTTGGCCGGAAATGGGTCGCCTACCAGTAGGATTAAAACTATTTTTCTCTGTGGAGATTTTCAGCTAGATGAGAAAAGTGTCAATGGCGACTGCTCATTGAAACGTATTGGATGTCTCCAAGTATTCTGCTCGTTTGAGGATGAAGTCATGTGATAAACAGAATCTCAAACTCGTTTCCCTTTGATATGAGATTTATGAAACTCGTCCACAATTTTATGCACCTTGCAATCGTACCAGTTTAGGATACGGTCTATGGTCTACTACACAATTTACCATTTCAGGACCAGTTTGGGACACTGTCTACCACACAACTTACTAGTTTGGGACACGGTCACACCACATACCAGTTTGGGACACGGTCTACCACACAACTTACCAGTTTGGGACACGATCTACCATACAACTTAATAGTTTGGGACACGGTCTACCACATAACTTAATAGTTTGGGACACAGTCTACCACACAAATTACCAGTTTGGGACACGGTCTACCACACAACTTACCAGTTTGGGACATGGTCTACCACACAACTTACTGGTTTGGGACACGGTCCATCACACAACTTACTGGTTTGGGACACGGTCTACCACACAACTTACTGGTTTGGGACACGGTCTACCACACACAATTATGGTTTGGGTGGACACGGTTTTTTTTCTAACACACAATTTTCTAGTTTGGGACACGGTCTATCACACAACTTACTGGTCTGGGACACCGTCTACCACACAACTTACTGGTTTGGGACACGGTCTACCACACAACTTACTAGTTTGGGACACGGTCTACCACATAACTTACTGGTTTGGGACAGTCTACCACACATTTTACTGGTGTGGGACACGGTCTATTACACAACTTACTGGTTTGGGACACGGTCTACCACACAACTTACTAGTTTGGGACACGGTCTATCACACAACTTACTGGTTTGGGACACGGTCTACCACACAACTTACTGGTTTGGGACACGGTCTATCACACAACTTACTGGTTTGGGACACCGTCTACCACTCGACTTACTGGTTTGGGACACAGCCTATCACACAACTTACTGGTTTGGGACACGGTCTACCACACAACTGATTAGTTTGGGACACGGTCTATCACACAACTTACTGGTTTGGGACACAGTCTACCACACGACTTACTGGTTTGGGACACGGCCTATCACACAACTTACTGGTTTGGGACACCGTCTACCACACGACTTACTGGTTTGGGACACGGTCTATCACACAACTTACTGGTTTGGGACACGGTCTACCACACAACTTACTAGTTTGGGACACGGTCTATCACACAACTTACTAGTTTGGGACATGTTCTATCACACAACTTACTGGTTTGGGACACGGTCTATCACACAAACTTACTTAAGGTTGGACACGGTCTACCACACAACTTACTAGTTGGAACTCGGTCTATCACACAACTTACTAGTTTGGGTTTACACGGTTCTATCACACATATAGGTTTGGGACCACGGTCTATCACAACAATATTACTGGTTTGGGACACGGTCTACAAACACAAACTTAATAGTGTTTGGGACACGGTCTACACATAATTTTATAGTTTGGGAACATGGTATACCTCACAACTTACTGGTTTGGGACACGGTCTACCACACAAACTTACAGTTTGGGAGGTTTCTACACAGGTCTACCACATAACTAATGGTTTGGGACCTCGGTTTACATCACACAACTTACTTAAGGTTTGGGACACGGTTTCTACACACAACTTACAGTTTGGGAAAACTGTCTACCACACAACTTACTAGTTTGGGGACACGGTCAACCACACTATTATAGTTTGGGACCCGGTTTCTACTCCACACAACTTACTAGTTTGGGACACGGTCTATACACACTTTATAGTTAGTTGGGACACGGTCTACACACAACTTATTTCTGGTTTGGGAAATTACTGTTCTACCACACTACTGAATAGTTTGGGGACAGACGATCTACCACTCAGCTTAATTAGTTTGAGAACATGTCGACACAAACAACTTACTAGTTTGGGACACGGTTACCACACAACTTACTAATTTTGGGACACGGTCTATCACACAACTTACTAGTTTGGGACACGGTCTACCACACAACTTACTAGTTTGGGACAACGTCTACCGCACAACTTACTGGTTTGTGACATGGTCTACCACACAACATACTAGTTTGGGACACGATCTACAACACAACTTACTGGTTTGGGACATGGTCTACCACAAAACTTACCTAGTTTGGGACAACGGTCTACACACAACTTACAGTTTGGGCCACGTCTACACACAACTTACTAGTTTGGGACACGGTCTACCACACAACTAGTAGTTTGGGGACACGGTCTACCACACAACTTACCAGTTTGTGATCACGTCTCCACACAACTTATGTTTGGGACACGGTCCTACCAACAACTTACTAGATTGGGGACACGGTCTAACCACACAACTTACTAATTTGGGACACTTTGGGTTCTTACAAACACAACTTACTGGTTTGGGACATGGTCTTCCACCCTCAGTTTACTATTGGTTTGCGGATGGTTCTACACACAACTTTCCAGTTTTGGGACACGGTTTACCCACTTTAAGTTTGGGACACGGTCTACCACACAACTTACCAGTTTGGGACACGGTACCCCAACCCCAAACCTTACAGTTTGGGACACGGTTCTTCCACAACAAACTTACCTTAGTTTGACACCGGTCTTAACACACCATCTTATTGTTTGGGAATAGGTCTACCACACAAATTACTAGTTTGGGGACCACGTTCTACCACACAAACTTAACTAGTTTGGGACACGGTCCACACACCAAACTTACTGGTTTGGGAGTTTTACATGTCTATTTCCACACAACTTACTAGTTTGAGGACACGGTACCAACAATCTTACCAGTTTGGGACACGGTTCTACACGCAAACTTACCAGTTTGGGACACGGGTCTACCACACAACTTACTGTTTGGGACACGGGGTCACCACACAACTTATGGTTTGGGACATGGTCTGATCACACAACTTACCGGTTTGGGACAGGTTTCCCACCAACAATTAACCAGTTTGGGACACGGTCTTTAAACCACACAACTTACCAGTTTAGGGTTTGGGACACGGTCTACCACACAACTACTAGTTTTGGGGACACGGGTCTACCACACAACTTACTAAGGTTTGGGACATGGTCTACCACACAACTTACTAGTTTGGGACACGGTCTACCACACAACTTACTAGTTTGGGACACGGTCTACCACACAACTTACTAGTTTGGGACACGGTCTACCACACAACTTACTAGTTTGGGACACGGTCTACCACACAACTTACTAGTTTGGGACACGGTCTACCAAATTTACAACTCAGGGTCTACACTTGTCCCTTACCACACAACTTATAGTTTGGGGACACCGTCTACCCAACACACTTATAGTTTTGGGACACGGTCCTACACACAACTTATAGTTTGGGTGGGACACGGTCTTACAGTTTGGGGACACGGTTCTTACCCACAAACTTACTAGTTTGGGACACGGTTCCACAATCTTACTGTTTGGGACACGGTTCCTACACTTCACTAAAGTTAGTTTGGGACACGGTCTACACACAAACTTTATTACTAGTTTGGGACACGGTCTCCACACAACTTAACTGGGTTAGTTTGGGAACTGTTCTACCACAAACTTAATAGTTTGGGACACGGTCTACGCAAACAGTACTAGTTTGGGGAGGGACCATTGGTTTCGACCACAAAACTTACTAGTTTGGGACAGGTTACCACAACTTACCTTTATTTGGGTTTGGGACACCCAATTCAATGGTCTCACCACACAATCTTACAATTTGGTTTTCACGGTCTACCACACTAACCTTGGTAGGTTTAGGACCATCGACTACACACTTACTGTTTTAGTTTGGGACACGGTCTACACAAAACTTTACCCTTGGTTTGGGACATGGTTCTACACACCAAACCTTACTGTTTGGGACACGGTTTCTACCACACAACTTAACCAGTTTGGGACACGTCTCCTTCCTTTGGGACACACAACTTACTAGTTAGGGACACGGTCTACCACAACAAACTTAATAGTTTGGGACACCGTTTCTACCACACAAACTTATTAGTTTGGGCACGGTCTACCACACCAATTTAAGGTAGTTTGGGACACTTCTTTACACAACTTCATATAGTTTGGGACACGGTCTACCACACAACTTAACTGGTTTGGGACACCTGTCTACCACACAAACTTAACTAGTTTTACAACGGTTTCAACACCGGGCTTACGGGTTTGGGAAAACATTTTTTTTTTGGGTCTACACACAACTTTACTTAGTTTTGGGACACGGTCTACCACACAAATTCTTACTTGTTTGGGACACGGGCTATCCACACAACTTACCATGGGGACAGGTTTTCTACCACACAACTTAATAGTTTGGGTCACGTCTCCTAACCACACAACTTACTATTTGGGACACGGTCTACCACACAAACTTCACTAGTTTGGGAACACGGTTTAACGTTTCTACCACACCACTTACCAGTTTGGGACACGGTCTACCACACAACTTACTAGTTTGGGACACGGTCTACCACACAACTTACTAGTTTGGGACACGGTCTACCCACACAATTACCGTTTGGTTTCGGGACACGGTCTACCACACAACTTAAACCAGTTGGGGACACGGTCTACCAGTTTGGGACACGGTCTACCACACAACTTAATTAGTTTGGGACACGGTCTATCACACAACTTGGATAGGTCTACCGATTTGTGGGGACACGGTCTACCACACACTTATTAGTTTAGTTTGGGACACGGTCTACACACAACTTACTGGTTTGGGAACGTCTTACCACACAACTTACTAGTTTGGGACACGGTCTACCAGACAACTTACCAGTTTGGGACACTGTCTACCACACAACTTACCAGTTTGGGACACGGTCTACCACACAACTTAATAGTTTGGGAGACATGGTCTATCACACGACTTACTAGTTTGGGACACGGTCTACCAGACAACTTACTGGTTTGGGACATGGTCTATCACACAACTTACTGGTTTGGGACACGGTCTACCACACAACTTACTAGTTTGGGACACGGTCTACCACACACCCCCCCCCCTTACTAGTTTGGGACAAAACGGTCTACCATAACTTACTAGTTTTGGGACAAACGGTTCTACTACACAACTTTACCAGTTTGGGACACGGTCTACCACAAACTTACAAGTTGGGACACGGTCTTCCAGACAAACTTAATTAGGGTTTGGGAACACCCGGTCTACCACACAACTTCCACAGTTTGGGACACGGTCTACCACACAACTTACTAGTTTGGGACAGGTCTACCAGACAATTCTACCAGTTTTGGGACACGGTCCCTACTACACTTACTTACAGTTTGGGGGACAAACAGTTTTCTCTACCACACAACATACCAGTTTGGGACACGGTTCACCCACAAACTTTAATAGTTTGGGAATTAACCGTCTACCACAAACTTACTAGTTTGGGACACGTCTACCACACAACTTATAGTTTTGGGACAATTCGGTCTCCTTAACTAATAGTTTGGGGAACACGTCTACACACAACCTTACCTTTTAGTTTGGGGACGGTCTACCAACACAAATTACCTGGTTTGGGACATGGTCCTAACACACACATAAATGGTTTTGGGACTTTGGACACGTTTTCTACCACACACTTACCAGTAGTTGTTTGGGACACGGTCTACACACAAACTTACTTAATTTGGACCGGGTCTACCACACAACTTATAGTTTAGGGACACGTCTACCACACAACTTACTAGTTTGGGACCGGACGGTTTACTCTCTACACAACTACCAGTTTGGGGACACGGTCTACCACACAACTTACCTTAGTTTGGGACACGTCTACCAGACAAAACTTACAGTTGGGAACAACTGTTTCTACCACACAACTTAAAAGGGTTTGGGACCTCCGTCTACCCCACACTTTTAACTCCAGTTTGGGACACGGGTCTTATGCCCACAACTTAATAGTTTGGGACACGTCTACCACACAACTTACTAGTTTGGGACACGGTCTACCACACAACTTACTAGTTTGGGACACCGGGTCTACCACACAACTTACTAGTTTGGGACACGGTCTACCCACACAACTTATTTTTAGGTTTGGGAACTTCCAGAACAATACCTGTTTGACACTGTCTACACCCAACTTAACCAGGTTTTGGGACAAACGGTCTACCACAAACAACTTACCAGTTTGGGACACGGTCTACCAGTTTTGGGACACGGTTCTACCACACAACCTTACTAGTTTGGGACACGGTCTACCACACTTACTTTACTAAGTTTGGGGACACGGTCTACCACACAATTTTATTAGTTTGGGACACGGTCTACCACACAACTACTAGTTTGGGACACGGTGGGAACTGCACACAACAACTTAATAGTTTGGGACACGGTGTCTACCACACAACTTACTAGTTTGGGACACGGTCCTATCCACAAAACTTAACTGGTTTGGGGACACGGTCTACACACAACTTACCCTTAGTTTGGGACACGGTTTCTCCACCACAACTTACTAGTTTGGGGGACACGGTCTACCACACAACTTACTGGTTTGGGACGGTCCTACCTCAACAACTCCCAGTTTGGGACACGGTCTACCACACAACTTAACTGGTTTGTGGGACAAAAAGGTTCTACCACAAACTTACAGTTTGGGACACGGTCACACACAAACTTAATAGTTTGGGAACTTACACAAAGTCTACACAAAACTTAAATAAGTTTGGGAACACGGTCAAACCACACAACTTAATAGTTTTGGGACATGGTCTTTACCACCTCAATTACTTAGTTTGGGACACGTCTACCACACAATTACTAGAATTTGGGACACCGTCCTACCACACAATTTACTAGTTTGGGACAAACCTATTTGAACACCCGGTTCTACCACACAAACTTACTAGTTTGGGCACACGAATCTACACACAACTTACTAGTTTTGGGACATGGTCTACACAAACTTAATAGTTTGGGACAACCGTAAATACCACAACAACTTATAGAGGGACACGGTTTCTTACCACACAACTTACTAGTTTGGGGACATGGTTATCAACACAAATTACTGGTTGGGACACGGTCTACCACACAACTTCCAGTTTGGGGTCACCGGTCTACCAACAAACTTACCAGTTTGGGACACGGTCTACCACACAAACTTTACTAGGTTTGGGACAATGGACTACACACAACTTACAAGTTTTGGGACCGTTCTACCACCCAATCTTTCTAGTTTGGGACACGGTCTACCAACAAAAATTACTGGTTTGGGACAACGGGGTTGGGTTTTTTTCTACCCACAACTTCCTGTTTGGGACAAGGTCTACCACACATCTTTCAGTTTGGGACACGGTCTACCACAACTTACGGTTTGGGACACGGGTCTACCAACAACAACTTACCAGGTGGGATGGGACAACCGGTCTACCACACAACTTACCAGTTTGGGACACTGCAGGTCCTAACCCCCACACAACTTACTTAGTTTGGGGACATGGACTTACCACAAACAACTTACAAGTTTGGGACACGGTCTACCACACAACTTACTAGTTTGGGACATCCGTCTACCACAACAACTACTGGTTTATGGGACACGGTTTCTTACCACACAACTTTAAACCATTTGGACAACCGGACCTTTACCAACACCAATTTACTTACAAGTTTGGGTACACCAACAAATACGTCTACATAACACTTACTTTTTGGTTTGGGACATTGGTCTACACAAACCAATTTACCTTGTTTGGGACACACCGGACCTGGACCTTTCACAACCAACTAGTTTAGGACATGGTCTACACACACTTAACATTATGGTTAGTTTGGGACACGGTCTACCACACAACTTACTGGTTTGGGACACGGTCTACCACACAACTTACTAGTTTGGGACACGGTCTACCACACAACTTACCAGTTTGGGACACGGTCTACCACACAACTTACCAGTTTGGGAAACGGTCTACCACACAACTTACTATTTTGGGACACGGCCCACCGCACGACTTCAGCTTATCGCGTACGTCTCCCAGTGCGACGACCCACTTGTGACAGACGATATGTTGTACGGAGGTCAGACAGTGACAGCGCATCCGGAACATCAATTGGCAGGGCGGGCAGGGGCCGGGGTGGCATGCCTGGGGGCACCCATGGGTGCAGCCCTCGGGGCGCGAAAACTGGCACACCAACACGCACTGACGACAGCTGCTGCCACTCTGGAAACGGGAATTTGTTTGGTTTAAACATATTTATTTGTATATAATTTATATGGCATCAATAGTAGTATATGCAGAATTATACAAATGTGATTGGATTGAAAGATTATATAAATCCTCTCCCTTGATGAAGAATTGGTTTGTGGGAATGTTCGCACAACAATAAGGTTATATGTGGCCATGACTGGAGAAATGGGGCTTATGGATATTTGTGATCAGTGTAGTTCCTGATCACACCATCATCACACCAGTGTCACTTAGCCCCACTCCACAAAAGTAATAGGATTAGTACTAATATTATTACTTTTATAATGAGTATAACCGGATTCAACTCTCATATACCAAAAAGCTAAAAATATACATGAGGGTCAAACCAGATATTGGGATTCCGCACCGTTAAACTTATCCGACAAATGCTCCCACCCAGCCACCCAACGAACCGTTAAACTTATCCGACAAATGCTCCCACCCAGCCACCCAATCACATCGACTTACCTTCTTTGAGTCAGTGACCCCCTGTAGGGTGTGACAGTTGAGGGAGCACGTGTGGTTGCCACAGTTGAGTTCCCGGCCACACTTCCTACCACACTGGTAAGGTCGCACCTCCGCACACGGCACTTTACTCGTCTGTAATAGGCACACAAAGGGTTTTATATTGATTGATTGACTGATTGGTGTTTAATGGCCTATCAACATCTAAGGTCATTTAAGGCAGTGCCAACGGGTTCAATCCCACATGGTGGGTGGGAATCCCAAATCAGAACGAAATATTTACATAGAAAAAAATATATATTCAGCCCTGAAATTAGAATAACCTGACCTGTAGCCTATTTCACCAACATTGCAAAGTATACTTATCTAGCAAAGTATACTTTGAGGGAGAAATTTTAAATTTTAGGATAAATTTTTATTATACTGAATTTATTACATTATCACAGCCATTTTGGCTGTGATAATGTAATAAATTCAGTATAACAATTCTGCATACTTTTAATCATCACATATATGCAGTCGTTAGTTCTATATGACATAATGCATTTCAGGAAAAATAAACGATTACTCCCTCAAAGTGTACTTTGCTAGAAAAGTATACTTTGCAATGTTGGTGAAATGGGCTACTGGTGAAAATCCATTCCACGACCATGCTCTAACAAATACGTATTTGTTCTTCTGTTTGTCAGATCACGGTCTTTTTTATTCTTTAAGCATACATGTATACAATATATTATTTTGACCATGTCAACTATGTGTATGATTGTGTGTTATGTATTTAGCTGAATACGCATTGATTATCAACAGTGGGAGTACAACATACACACAGCAATGTGAAAATACGCATTGATTTTCAAATTGAGTAGAAAATACTGTAATAAATTTGAAAATTCACTTAGTTCAGCTGCAAAAAGCAAACACTATTTGCTTTTTGCAGCTCAAATAAGTGAATGTTTAAATTTTATATATTTTTTTTATCATTTGTTCCCTATTTAGTATAAATGAAGAAAATCAATACCAGGCTGATGTTTTTTACATCGGGTTTACTTTACTTTAAACAATATTTTATTCATCCAATACAAGTGATAAATGATACACGATAACTAATGGGATTTGACCGAAAGCAGGACTTATCGTGGTCTACATCGCGTTGGTCAGATAAAGCTAGAAACAAGTAGGAATTTCGAGACGAGCCTCTGAATTCATACCATTTCTGAGACATACCTGATAAAATATGCAGGGGTATTACAGATGAACCTCTCTAGACCGGACACCCATATATATGCGTGTTCTTAATTATGGTGGGTTTAGTTTAGATTTATCTAGTATGTTGATGTGTGTTCCTGTTCTCAAAGCACACAATCATGTCGTGCAGTGCTTATTTGCCTGTTTTACAGTGGACTGTCCCCAGGGTGTCCGGTTTAGAGAGGTTCCACCTATACAGTAACTAGGTAGGCTATTTCATCAAAATTACAAAGTATACTATTCTTGCTAAGTACACTTTGAGGGAGAAATTTTCAATTTAAGGAGAAATGTATTGATTTTTATTATACTGAATTTATTACATTATCACAGCCATTTTGGCTGTGATAATGTAATAAATTCAGTATAATAATTCTGAATACTTTTAATCATCACATATATGCAGTCGTTTGTTCTATATGAAATAATGCATTTCGGGAAAAATAAATGATTACTCCCTCAAAGTATACTTTGCTAGATAAGTATACTTTGCAATGTTGGTGACATAGGCTACAGAACTATCATACTAGTAGTGCCCTAATAATCAGTATGTTACCTCGTGTTTGCCGAGACACTGCACAACCTCTGGAACGGCACAGGGCGGGCATGGCTTATTGACAACGTCCTCTATGACCCTGGGGCCTCCCTCCCAGGGACCCGCTCGTGGCGTCGTGTCCTTGACCCTGACCTTGACCGCCGCGTGGCACGGCATCGGGCAGCGATGGACACAGGCGGGCAGCGGCTTGTCGCAGGTCTGACGGCACGTGGGGCATGCACGGAAATGGCAGCGGTGCGGGATACGGGCCACGTGGTGGCAGTCGGGGGGAAACCTGACGAGATGGAGCGATTGGTTGGTTGGTTGGTCGGTCGGTCGGTCGGTCGGTCGGTTGGTCGGTTGACAGAACTAACTGGTTTAATTGATGGGATTGATTATATGGATTGATTGACAGATGAGGGTTTTACGTTTTACACCCGCTCAAACAAGTCATTTATTATACAGTCGAACCTGTGTTAACGACCACCTGTGAATAGTACCTGTCCACAACGGCCAGTTAAAACCCCCCCCGCCCAATTTGTTCTTTAAAAGACCTTGGAATAACGACCACCTCCGAACAACGACCAGCGACCAGCGATTTTCGTTCCCACGCGGCATTTTTTACTGCAAACAGCGACCATTAGCGACCATTAGCGACCAAGTCATGTTTTGTCAGCAAAAAAAAATAACATCGAAATCGCCGATTTTCCTTTCATCACAAAACTCGGCGACATTATTCAATGAAAAATATTGCATAACTCCATTAACGGTATTCCAATAGGCATAATGCAATTCTGCGCAAGTCATAAAACTCGATCATTAGCTGGCAAACTGTGTTTACATGATGCTGATTCGTCTACAGTAACAAGACTAAGACTTCAAACACACGGCGCGTGTCAAGTGTAAATTTCACACATCGGGGCACAAGGCCATATCAAAGATCAATACACGCGGTTGCTGACATCAGTCACGTAGTCCACACTAGACTGGTGCCCTGTCTGATGCGCAGAATATATAGCGTTATTCCTAGCGACCAGGAACCAGTCTAAAGTGACACAACAAACGTGTTTATATGAATTGGGTCTCGATCTCCGACAAATACCAGCTTATTGCATTAGCGACCAGACCAAAAACTCGCGGTTTTCACAGGCCGCGCCACATAGGCTATCGTTTTAATACAGACTATATGACCGTTATTAATTTCAATTGGTGGTGTGAAATACTAAATGGTCATGCTAAATTAAACCACTTACATGTAATTACGACAAGCTATTAAATGGTGCACCAAAGCGGGCCGCGAGATATACTTATCGTGAAGATAATTACTCCCCTTTGTATATAATTTCCAAAGCGAGGCTGGGTTCAGAACACTAACAACAAGATGACAAAACAAAATAAATTGACTATTTTAGCATTTTCGTGCAATTTTTAATTGATGAAAAGCATACATATACATTACAATAGAATGCTAAAAACATGGCCAACTTTGTTGTGAAACTGGGTAAATGTTCGACCCTTGGAACAACGACCACCTGTCAACAACGACCACTTTGGCCACTTCCCTTTGCCGGTCGTTGTTCACAGGTTCGACTGTATATTGACAGTTCAGGTCATAGGAATGCCTCGGAACAAATGGGCCAATTTTGGGCAATGTAGATCTTGATATATTGAATTTTCACTCAGTTTTATGATCTAATCTGTATTCTATCAATATGGCATTGTCAAATTTGTAAACAGAGTAAGCCTGGGGGTACATTGGTCGAGATTTCATTTTTTGGCACGTCGTGATAAATTTGGATTTGATAAATGCCTTCTGTTCTGACCATCATGAACAAAATGAATGCCATTTAACATCCAGTTAAGCATGTAGTTTGCGAGGTGAAATGGTGGAAATGGTGGAAATGGTGTGAAACACCTAACCCATTTCTTATTGTTGCAATGCAAAGTCTGTATTGAACGCTTATTTGAAGTTGTAATTGCTGCGTAGAGGTTTAATTGACAATTTATAAGGTAAAATAATGCAGAATAATGTATCGTCACTGCATTAGTTTTTGTGGTGGTTAGTTTTTGTTGTGGTCAGCGTTGTTCAGATCATTTGCAGATTTCCGTTACATGTATTCATGTAGCAATATTTGGGGCGCGTTTCACTAAACTTCGTACGACTTAAATATTCGTAAGTGCAAATTTAGGATCGTCTGGAAATTTCAATTGTTGGATTTACATTTAATGAGCATAGGCTGCATATGCAGCCTATGCTCAATAAATGTAAATCCAATAATTGTTTACACGAAAATAGTGTTAATGTGAAATTTACATAATTTTGCACTGACAAACATTTTTGTCGTACATAGTTTAGTGAAACGCGCCGCAGAATTTCCCAATTTCTGCTTACTTGCACTTGTAATTGCAGCGTGGAGGTTTGGTGTTCTTCTCACGACCACAGGGGACGGTGACCTTGGTGGCCTTACAGAAACATGTGATGGTCACCGTCTCGGGGCACGGGTAACATCGACCTGTAATTGACAATTATGGTGACCTTGATGACCTTACAGAAACAAGCGATGGTTACCGTCCCAGGACACTGGTAACACGACCTGACAATCATGGTGACCTTACAGAAACAAGCGATGGTTACCGTCCCAGGACACTGGTAACACGACTGACAATCATGGTGACCTTACAGAAACAAGCGATGGTTACCGTCCCAGGACACTGGTAACACGACCTGAGAATCATGGTGACCTTACAGAAACAAGCGATGGTTAACCGTAAAACCCAGGACATCTGGTAACACGATCTGGACAATCATGGTGACCCTTACAGAAACAAGCGATGGTTACCGTCCCAGGACACTGGTAACACGACCTGACAATCATGGTGACCTTACAGAAACAAGCGATGGTTACCGTCCCAGGACTCTGGTAACACGAACCTTAACATCAAGGTGGACCTTACAAAAACGAGCGATGGTTTTTACCGCCCAGGACGTACCACGCCCTGACAATCATGGTGACCTTACAGAAACAAGCGATGGTTACCGTCCCAGGACACTGGTAACACGACCTGACAATCATGGTGACCTTACAGAAACAAGCGATGGTTACCGTCCCAGGACACTGGTAACACGACCTGACAATCATGGTGACCTTACAGAAACAAAAGCGATTGGTTACCTCCCAGGACAGGTAACACCGACCTGACAATCATGGTGACCTTACAGAAACATGTTGATGGAATTTAACGGTCCTTCATGTGATGGTTACCGTCTCAGGGCACGTATTTATCGTATTTCAGTTTTTGTCACGGTCAGTTTGTTTGTTTAATGGTGTTTAACGGACTATCAACAGCTAAGGTCATTTAAAGCCGGGCCAATGGGTTTGATCGCATATTCAACCTGCTGCATTGTGGGGGGGGGGGGACACAAAAACCGAACAGAATATTTTTACATCAAAATAAATACATAGTCAGCCCTTAAATCGTAATTTATCCCGTCAACACAGTGCCTATGTGCCGTGAAACACGGTGCCGTGAAACATTTTTGATATCCAGTCAATACTATTTTTGCATTTTACAGCCATTTGTAGGTGTTGACGGGATAAATAGAATAGTAGGTTTGTGCCGTGAATGGGAAAAAATATCTGGCGCGGCACGGAAACGGGATGTGCTCGGCAGAGCCTCGCCCATCCCGTTTCCTGAGCCTTGCCAGATATTTTTTCCCATTCACGGCACTAACCTACTATTCTCTATAACCTGACCAGGTGGCAGGTCTATAACCACGAATAATCGTATTACTCATATATTAAAGGGGTATAATCAGCTTCAACTCTCACATACAAGAAAGCCAAAGACGTAAATGAGGGCCAATCCACGTCTCCGGTCGGGATTCTGGTAAGGATGAATCCCGATCGTCAAATTACCCATCGCATGCTCCCATCTGCCACCCACCACCTATAAAGTAACTGGTATGAACTTTTCCATGTACACATGTCACGGTCAGAGTTTCTGTGGTATTCATAATATGCACAAAAATCACATGACCACATCATTGAAGGTAATAGTAGTGTTCAGTGTTAACTAACGGCACAGCTCGGCCTCGGCCAATTAAACATTCTAATTTTGAGAGCGAGGGTTACGACAGTGGGCCTCACCTCTATGGCAGCGGCTGGCACATTTGTGGTTTTTACAGCTCAGCAGCTTGTTACATGTCTGCTCACACGGCTGGCAGTTCCCATCGCAGCACTGAAACCAGGAAATTGTAACTGACGACTGTTTGCCTGACAATATGTATATAAAGTGTAACTATGCAAAGTGGCCACTGCAAGCTGGTCGAGTTCTCCAAGGCATGAACAGATAAAAAGTGAGTAGGGGCTCACGTATACCCCCGGCCGCCGCCTGGACTGACAAATAAAAACTTTAACGCAAATATTATAAGTTCCGAAAACCAATGAAAATCTACCATGAAAGGCTCTTTTACAAACTGCTTTGCTCCCATTTCACCCATATCTGAGTATCAGGGCGTTTAAAGAACGCCCCAGGGTAATTAATCAACAAAGTGAGTGAGATACCTTGCGTTTACACTGGTATCTTTTTGGCAGTCCATTTTTCAATGGATCGTATATGTTCCAAAACCGATGCAAATCTACCGTGAAAGGTTCTTATACCAACTGCTTTGCTCACATTTCACCCACATCTGAGACTCAGTGTAATTAATCGACCCAGTGAGTGAGATACCTTGCGTTTACACTGGTGTTTCTGGCAGTCCCTCATCTTGGTACACTTGGACTCGCAGAGAAACTCCTTGTAGCACTGAACCTCTTTCTCCTTCTGGCTCCGACAGCGACATCGCTTCATGGCCATCTGGCGACACTGTTATAGATAATGGGGTCATAGATAACGGGGTCATAGATAACAGGGTCATGGGTAACGAGGGTCATAGATAACAAGGTCATATGTAACAGCATCATAAGATACTGTGATGGGTAACAGGGTAGATATCAGGGTTAAATGTACAGGGGTTATAAACGACAGCATCATAGATAACGGGGTCATAGATAAAGGGGTCATGGGTAACGGGGGTCATAGATAACAAGGTCATATGTAACAGCGTCATAAGATACTGTGATGGGCAACAGGGTAGATATCAGGGTTAAATGTAAAGGGGTCATAGACGACAGCATCATTGATAATGGGGTCATTGATAATGAGGTATTTGATAACAGGGCCATAGATAACGAGGCCAGTGGTAATGAGGTCATAGATAACGGGGTCATAGATAACGGGGTAACTGATTGGTTTATAGCCTAATATAGGGCCTGTGCATTCTCAGATTGCACTATATGTTGATGCTCGAAATTACGGAATTTGATTGGCCAATCAAATTGCCTGATTTCAAATAATAATTTGGAGAATGTGCTTGTTTTTGTTTGTTTATTAGTGTTTAACGGCCTATCAACAGCCAAGGTCATGTAAGGCGGGCAAACGGGTTCGATCCCATTTTAACCTGCTGAATTGGGGGGAAAATCCCCAAAATCAGAACGGAATATTTACATCGAGAACAAATATATTCAGCCCTGAAATTAGAATAACCTGACCTGGTGCCAGGTCCATACCACACCAAGTCACTTGGCCCCTTCCCCTAAAATAGCATTACAAATATCGTAATACTCACATAAGGGGTATAACCAGATTCAACTGTCACATACAAAATGCCAAAGACGTATGTGAGGGCCAAACCAAGTCTCCAGTCGGGATTGCGGATGAACCCCGATCGTTAAATTACCCATCGCTTGCAACCACCTGCCACCTACAAGAGAATGTGCTCGAAACGTTTTATAAGCACGGGTCCTAATTGCACAAACTCGTAAATCAATCTTCTCATTTGATCCAGATTTGATGCCAGTAGCCTATTTCACCAACATTTCAAAGTATGCTTATCTAGCAAAGTATACTTTGAGGGAGAAATTTTCAATTTTTTGATAAATTTATTAATTTTTATTATACTGAATTTATTACATTATCACAGCCATTTTGGCTGTGATAATGTAATAAATTCAGTATAATAATTATGCATACTTTTAATCATCAAATATATGCAGTTGTTAGTTCTATATGAAATAATGCATTTCGGGAAAAATCAATTACTCCCACAAAGTATACTTTGCTAGATAAGTATACTTTGCAATTTTGATGAAATCGGCTACAGGTCAATCTTCTCATTTGATCCCGATTTGATGCCAGGTGCCATTCCCACAAGGTGTAAGTTAAAAAATGTACTATACATGGCCCAAGCTAATTCACTTTTTTTCTTTAAATTATCTCAATCTACATGTTACTGATATTTTCTGTGTAAAAGAAGTAGGAAAATAAAAGAAATTGGAGGTAGGTAGTCAGGTTTCGGGAGGGGTTGATGCTTAGCATCACATCAACAGAGTATCATCTATAAACGTGTAACACGTACCTGGCCACATGGTCCGGTGTGGCAGCGTTGTACACAGCTGTGTAGCCCACACTCCAGCAGTTTCCCACACGTGTCGCCACATGTGGATATATCCTCCGTACACGGCAGGTCGTACTCTGGAATAATTCCGGCACAAAAATATTTACACAATTCCCTAACATTTGATTGGTCCGTTGCAAGTCTCCGTCCAAAATTTATATCCCAGTAAACTCCATGCTGAATTACTTTCCGTAACCGTCAGGTGCAGTTAAAATAATTCTTAAGAAAACGGATTTTTTTCTTGATGAATTTATTTCAAATGCTGGAATTATAAGGAATGAATGGCCTTTTTGTGGAATTTATCGGGGATATAAACTTGGAAAAGTCGCGGAAATACTGGACGAGGCCTTCCGGCCTTCGTCCAGTATTCCCGCGACTTTTCCAAGTTTATACCCCAATAAATTCCACAAAAAGGCCATTCATTCCTATAATAAATTATTTATTAAATGGTGTTTAACCCTTTCAACACTACAGACCAGTGTAGCTCCGGATCAATTAGCACACTCCTGTAGTCTGATATCAATTTATATTGCTTTTTAGAAGCACGACATGCGTTTCATTGATGGAATGGCGAACAGTGTAGATCCTAATCAGACTGCGCTGATAGGCAAACCGAAAATCATCTGTGGCCCTAAACCGTTACAGACTACAGACCTGTTTAGTAGTGTTAGTAAACAGTGTAGATCCAGATGATCTGGCTCGTAAAGATTTGCACGTTTTGCAAGTAATTTATATATTTAATAATTCCATCACAAAAATATTTACACAATTCCCTAAAATTTGATTGGCCCGTAGCAAGTCTCTGTCCAAAATGTATATCCCAGTAAACTCCCATGCCGAACTACTTTCCGTAACCCGCAGTTAAAATAATTCTTAAGAAAACAAACACATTTTCTTGATGAATTTATTTCAAATGCTGGAGTTATAAGGAATGAATGACCTTTTTGTTGAATTTATCGGGGATATAAACTTGGAAAAGTCGCGGGAATACTGGACGAGGCCTTCCGGCCTTCGTCCAGTATTCCCGCAACTTTTCCAAGTTTATACCCCGATAAATTCCACAAAAAGGCCATTCATTCCTATAATATACAATATACAAAAAACACACACTTCTTACAGTATAAATGGACTGGTCTGAAAATCATTTTCTGACCATTAGATTGGTCCTTAAATTAACATCTCACAGTCCATTCCAGTTATTTAGGATTGAAAGGGTTTTAATGTCGTTATTTGTTGGGGGTTTTTCTTCAAGTTTTTGACTCACCGGTTTTACCGCAGGGACAGAACCGGACACCTCCCCGGGGGCACGGGCCACACTCCCCGCTGTGGCACACTTCCTCGCAGATGTGGTTCCCGCACGCCAGGCTGTGGCCACACGGCTGGGAACCAAACAGATGAAAATGGGCTATTTGAGAGTGAAATGTAGTTTTGAACCAGATTGTGACTACACATGTTTCTACTGTCTGTTTCACGAAAGCTGCCCAAATTTTACGGCTATATAAACAATTCAAAAACAAGATTTCTTTTGATAATATTAAATTAAAGGAAAATTTAAGAATGAGCCTTCTTTTTATTTCGTGAAATTTTGTCAAATATTGGTTTTATTACGAAAAAATGATTTCTCTATGGGAATTTAACGTTACATGGGGGAAAAAGGTAGACGAGTTGTGGGAGGAGTCAAAAAAACGAAAAATTTTGGAAATTGACTCCGAAACCTAGCTAGATAGCTTGGACATGATCTAACTAAGAAAACAAAAGTTAAATTTTAAAAATCGGTCCAGTATTTCTGAAATTCTAAAAAATTTCCCCATGTTAAATCCCATAGTTAAATCCGTGAAGATGTCTATGGGGATTTAACATGGGGAAATTTTTTTTTCGCAATAAAAACAATATTTTACCAAATTTTTCGAAATAAAAAGAAGGCTCATTCTTAAATTTTCCTTTAATTTAATATTATCCAAAAAAATATTGCTTTTGAATTGTTTATATGGCCGTAAAATTTGGGCAGCTTTCGTGAAACAGACAGTAGTAAAGATCATTCTCGTTATCTCGAAGTCGAATAGACTGATGAAAATATGTCGACATATCCGAACTTCGAGATAACAATTCGCCAAATTTCTCGAAAAAAAATCCAAACAAAATCAGAAATGCCTCTTTACTTTATTTCCGTTGTTTTCATAAATCGCTATTAAATCGAGGCTTGAGTTTATTCTAAGCTGTTTTCGTAATTAACAGACGATTTACTTATTGCTACACCATTCAATAAATTTTTCTTTTAAAAGAGATTTGATATCACATTAAGTTTAATTGATTAATTATGGTTTTAAGTGAACTGCTTTAACAAGTCATGCAACTTTAAACGCATTTTAGCGGCGACGGTGTCTTTCGTTTTTATAGACGTGTGAAAGCTTACCCATGAGATAATCGAGCTGATTCAGACTTGGCGGCGCCGGGCGCTTAATTTTCGCATCGACATATCAGAATACAAATGTGAAGGAAACATACTATAGGGACTCGATTTCCACTTCGACTGAACCGAAATATCGACATATCCGATATCGAGTTATCAGGAGTAAAATATATGATCTGTATAGGGAATTCTGCTGGGATCTGGGACGTGTAATGGTGTATCGAGATAAGCAGGTATATATCGAGATAACGAGATTCAGTTGTATATATATTCATCAGACAACCAAATATTGTGAAGTCATAGAGTTAACCCCCACATACGGCCATTATACAGTAGTCAGCAAATGACATCACGTTTATTGCAAAAGAAAGAAAAAAAGACAAATGAAAAGATGCAACCAGATGGCCGCGGCCCGCATGTCGAGCCCGCTGAGGCATTTGATAGTCTCAGAGTGTATTTATTTGAAGTTTGATGCCCAATAAGCATACAAAGTTTCAAGCAAATCTGACGGTTACAGAGATAGTACGTATGTGAAAACTTTAACGCAAATTTTGATAGAAACTTTAACGCAAACTTCTAAGTCATTTGACCTTCACATAGGGGCACAGGGGCTGTATGAGTGGGACACAGAATGAATATATGGATGATGACTAATAAGCATATGAAGTTTCAAGTCAATGTGACTTAAGACTGCAGAGATATAAGGTATTTAAAAACTTTAACGCAGATTTTGGAACGCAAACTTCATTTCACCTTGACCTTGGGGACAGGGGCCGCATGAGTAGGATACAGCATGAATATATGGATCATGACAAGTATATGAAGTTTCAAGTCAATGTGACTTAGGACTGCAGAGATATAAGGTATTTAAAAACTTTAAAGCAGATTACGGACGGACGGACGGACGGACGTTCTTACGAATGGATACTTGTTGGGTTTTTACTGTATAAAAAAGTACCCAACAATACCCAAAAAGTACCCAACACTACCCTAACCCTACCCAAGAAGATCCCTAAAACGCTTGCCCAACACACATATACCAATTTGTGTGAGCGGACGGACGGACGTTCCTACAAATGGATACATATGTGGCTAACCCTAACCTTTTCCTTTGTTCATCCCTATTGTTCTGTAGCCACATAAACCCATTTTTAGCCACATAAAATCACGGAACAATAGAATATTACATAACCTATTGTTCTCCTAGCCACATATGCATCCATTTGTAAGCTCGGACACCCGGACGTCATTGTGATCACTATGTCTCATTTCCACAAGCGGGCTCGACAGTAATACCACAAATGCATTGATGACACTTTTTTGACGATTGTCAAGATCCCCCATGACCATATCTTGTAATGGTGGTACGCGGGCATATTTCACAACTTTACGGATTGTCAGGTTACCTTGTCACACTGCCACACAGGGCTGGCACATGGACGGACAGACTGGGCCCTCCGACACTGACACGACTGGCTGCTCGTCTTCGGGCACGGCGCACACTCACCTGAGCAAGGAATACACAAAGTAGACATTTGATACTTGGGACAGGATGCCAGTTAGTCTTGGAAGATTAATTAATTAATGCCATTAATTCCTTATAATTCCAGCATTTGAAATAAATTCATCAAGAAAATGTGTTTATTTTCCGTTTTCTTAAGAATTATTTTAACTGCGCCTGACGGTTACGGAAAGTAGTTCGGCATTGGAGTTTACTGGGATATAAATTTTGGACAGAGACTTGCTACGGACCAATCAAATTGTGTAAATATTTTTGTGCGGGAATTATTGATTTATCAAGGCCATAATAAAATAGATGTCTGATTGTGAGATGGTATTGCCACTAGATGTTCAGAAACGGTAGTAATCTTAGCAAGATTAATACAGGCGATTGGGTACCTGGATGACAGGCGTTAAGGCATGTGTGTTGTCCACAGGCGAGTGGTTTCCTACAGCGGCCGCCGCATGCCCACGTACGCGCGCTGCACCGGCGCATCTGGGTACCACTGTTGCCACAGTAACAAGTGACACGCACCATCTTGGGGCACGGTGGGCACGTCCCTGGAGGTGGTAAACAGGAGATATAGCTATTACATGATACATTCATTAATTGCATAAGCACATCGTCATACATTGGAAATTGACGCTTTATGTCCTAGCAACAGCTAAGGTTAATTAGAGATGGGCACATACAGGGAATCTGTACTAAACAGTATATGAAGAGCTCCAGATAAGGTGCGTATTGGCGTATTTTATGCAATTATTTTAGCTACGCATTGATTATCAAAAGTGGGAAAGATTTTCAAATTGAATAGTAAAAATACTGTCATAAAGTTGAAAATTAACTAATAGTTGAGCTGCAAAAAGCAAACAGTGTTCCATTTGTAAAAGTAAAATACGCAATGATCTTGAAATCAGGGGGCATAGAACGCTTTAGACACAAAGCTTATCTGGAGCTCTGTATATGTAATTATATTTTCTGAATCAGTCTCATTGAACCCTTTCAACACCACAGGCCTGTATAGTGGTATTGGCAAAAAGTGTAGATCCAGATGAGCCGGCTCGTGACAAGCCATCTCATCAGGATCTATACTTTTTGCAAGTAATTTTCTTATTTTTCAGAACAAAACACCCCCCTTTTCATAAATGGACTAGTCTGAAAATCATTTTGTGATGATTGGATTGGTTGCAAAATTGATATATCACAATCCATTCCAGTTACTGGGGAGTGAAAGGGTTAACAACCTATCAACAGCTAGGGTCATTTAAGGCCGGTGCTGTCACGAGCAGGCTCATCAGGATCTACACTTTTTGCAAGTCATTTTCATATTTTTGTGGATAAAACACCCCCTTTTCATAAATGGACTAGTCTAAAAATCATTTTGTGATGATTGGCTTGGTTCCAAAATTAACACATCAAAGTCAATTCCAGTTACGTAGGGGTGAAAGGGTTAATATTTATTACGCTACTGCATTATGATTTTAATACACTGTCATACAATAACTCGGATACATATCTGCCATACCTGGGTGACAGAGAAGTAGGCAGCTGTGGCCACAGTCGGGCCTGAGTGGCCGCCCACACGTCTGTCCACACGAGTGGGGAACCAGCCAGGGGTCAAACACGGGTTCCTCTACCTTGCCACAGAAACAGAGGTAGCGCGTCGGCTGTTGTTGCTGACTGTACTCCATACGACACTTCGGGCTGCAAATAGTCATGGAATAGTGGCAATGGACACAGAAACAGAGGTAGTGTGTACTACATAAGACACATTGGGTTGCAACAGGAAATAATTCCAGCACAAAAATATTTACACAATTCCCTAACATTTGATTGGTCCGTAGCAAGTCTCTGTCCAAAATTTATATCCCAGTAAACTCCCATGCTGAACTACTTTCCGTAACCGTCAGGCGCAGTTAAAATAATTCTTAAGAAAACGGAAAATAAACACATTTTCTTGATGAATTTATTTCAAATGCTGGAATTATATGGAATGAATGGCCTTTTTGTGGAATTTAATATCAGGGATATAAACTTGGAAAAGTCGCGGGAATACTGGACGAGGCCTTCCGGCCTTTGTCCAGTATTCCCGGGACTTTTCCAAGTTTATACCCCGATAAATTCCACAAAAAGGCCATTCATTCCTATAATGATTGACTGATTGAGTGGGGGTTATGTCTGTTCAGTAACGAGATGATAATATGGATTCACTTGAATGAGACGGGGAGGGATGGGAGAGTAAACCAGACATTATGTTTATAAATATGGACATGCCCCCTTGGAATAGTATGGCTAAAGTATTTCAGAGACCTTGTGACGGTAAACAAAAAGTCAAGGCCAAGTTAATGGTGGCAGGAGTGTGTGACAAATATTCAGGTGATTCAAGTGTCCACGTATTGAAGCAATCCTTCACGTAATATTGAAGATATTACATGTTGGAGAAACTCTTTCAAACTTTATGACGAAACAAAATGGCTAAGTGTTTCAGTGATATTTTGAAGGTGACAAAGGTCACAGTCGTGTCAATGGTGGCACGAGTGTGTGACAAATGTTCAGGTGAGCAAGTGTCCAAGTATTGAAGCAATCCTTCGCGTAATATTGAAGATATTACATGTTAAAGAAACTCTTACAAACGTGACAAAAGGGCTAAGTGTTTCAGTTACATTTAGAAGGTGACAAGGGTCAAGGTCGTGTTAATAGTGGGGCGACTGTGTGACAAACGTTCAGGTGATCCATGTGTCCAAGTATTGAAGCAATCCCATGTAATATTGAAGAATTAACCATGTTGGAGAAACTCTTACAAACTTTTTGACGTAAATGTACACGGACGGATAGACAGACGGACGTACGGAACCTAAAGAGCAATGCAATATGCCCCCCTTGCTATCGCATCGGGGGCATAATCAAATGGGAATTTGTCTCTCCAGTAACAAGAGTGGGGGTGGATGGACAGGAGAGAGGGGGAAGGGGAGAAAGAATTGCAATCTCATCACTTCCCACATTGAAATCACAATATCCTGAGCTGGTTCCAGGTATCACTACCACACCAGTAGCCTATTTCACCAACATTGCAAAGTATACTTATCTATCAAAGTATACTTTGAGGGAGTAATCATTTATTTTTCCCGAAATGCATTATGTCATATAGAACTAACTACTGCATATATTTGATGATTAAAAGTATGCAGAATTATTATACTGAATTTATTACATTATCACAGCCATAATGGCTGTTATAATGTAATAAATTCAGTATAATAACAAGAAACGAGGCAAAGCCACGAAGGCCAGGTTTTTTCCAAGCATGGACACTTGGATAACATAATTATACCAACTTTTTGTAGACTAGATGGCCGTGGCCTGCATGTCGCGCCTTGGGGCGAGGCATGGACACTAAAAAAATAGATATAGTAGATGGAAAAACTTTAACGAAAAAACTTTAACCGGACACACGGACGTATGGACGGACGGACGGACGTATGCCAAAATGCCGACGATATCGCGCTTTCCGCAAGCGGGTGCGACAATGATGATAAACACCCATGTGAAGTATCAAGGTAATGGGTGAAGCAGTTGCAGAGATATAGTACACGAAAAAACTTTAACAAATAAATTCAAAGTAATTTGACCTCGACATTGCGCACAGGGGCCGCACGGTTGGGGGGTTAGAATGAAAATATGGACATAGTTGTATGTGGTAGGCACCCCTTGGTTATGAAGCTGTGAAACTTTGGTGGTCCTAGGTGGTACAGTACCAAAGAAATGGACTTAAACACGAAAACTTAACATTGAAAACGCGCAGAAAAAATGGGTGAAGTTAAAAAAAAAGTAACATGTTGGATAGTGATATGTGGTGGGCACCCCTTGATTATGAAGCTGTGAAAGTTTGGTGGTCCTAGGTGGTACAGTAACAAAGAAATGGACTCAAACACGAAAACTTAACATTGATTGTGGACGCCGCCCGCCCGCCCGCCCGCCGCCCGCCCGCCCGCCGCCCCCCGCCCGGCTTTCGCCAATCCAATAGCCTGGATTTTTTTTTCAAAAAACCTGGCTAAAAACTTTTGGGGAGGTTGCCTTTTTATTATTGATGAAAAAGTACTTTATACATTTAAACATTTTTGAGATTTAACGCGTTTAAAAGCCAAAAGTTTGTTGGCAGAAAAACGTGGAACAGACAGTAGACCATACCAGTGCCAAGGGACGTGTTCTGGTTTGATGGAATCGTCGTCGCTCTTGTACATCTGCTGGTAGACGCCGTCCCTCACCCATTTCTGTATACATTGGATGTGGAATATTGCCGCACACCCCTCGCAACTCCAGATCTGTCAATAAATTTGATTGATTGATTAATGGTGTTTAACCCTCTCAACATCACAGGCCTGTATAGTGGTATTGGCAAAAAGTGTAGATCCAGATGAACCGGCTCGTGATGAGCCGTCTCATCAGGATCTGCACTTTTTGCAAGTAATTTTCTTATTTTTCAGAACAAAACACCCCCTTTTCATAAATGGACTAGTCTAAAAATCATTTTGTGATGATTGGATTGGTTGCAAAATTGATATATCACAATCCATTCCAGTTACTTGGGGGTGAAAGGGTTAACAACCTATCAACAGCTAGGGTCATTTAAGGCTGGGGCTGTAAATAAAACATGGATTGATTAGTTTCAAAGCGAAAACATTAACCCTTTCAATATTACAGCCCTCTATAGCAGTGTTTGCAAACAGTGTAGACCCAGATGAGCTGAACAAAAACACCCCCTATCCATAAATGGACTAGTCTGAAAATCATTTTGTGACAATTGGATTGGTTGCAAAATTGACATATCAAAATCCATTCCAGTAACTTAGGGGTAACTTAATGTATCATGAATTGTTAAATATTTTTAATCCACTGGAAGTTAAAAATGGCAAAACAAGACAATCGCCTGAGAGTGTCTCACCCACTAAACAAGGCGATAGCCACGACAGTTAAGGTCACCAAGGTCACAGTCACAATATGAGGAAGTCCAAAATTATTGATACGAAGGTCACGGACACCAAGGTCACACAAATGACACTGGGTGGATAGCCATGAACGTGAGGAAACTGTTGGTGAAGTTCAGTAAGCAAGAGATATGGGAAATTTGGCTACGTCTAACATTTACGTCCCAAATTATTGACGACGACGACGACACCGGAATTGTGACCGCTACGTCTGACTTTCCACTATCGTGGGTGAGACAAAATATGAAAAAAAAATGTTGAACAACTTTCAGACCAATTAAGATAATTTTTCACTAGCCCAGCTTAGGCATTTGACTTTCCCAGCAAGGGCTCCAGATAAGTTTGTATCTAATGAGTATTATACCCCCAGATTTCAAATTCAATGCATATTTTACTTTTACAAATGTATTATTGATTTTCTTCCTTTAAATATTAATTAGGGATAAATTCAAACATTCACTTATTTGAGCTGCAAAATGCAAAAAGTGTTTGCATTTTGCAGCTCAACTAAGTAAATTTTCAACTTTATTACCGTATTTTCACTACTCAATTTGAACATCAATGCGTTTTCACATTGCTGTGAGTATTTTGTACTCCCACTTTTGATAATCAATGCATATTCTGCTAAAACAACTGCGTAAAATATGCCAATACGCACCTTATCTGGAGCACTGCCCAGCAGCCGGGTAATCTCACTGACTTTAAACTGCAAATCTTACCGGATCATTTTTCTTGATGTTGTCAATACAGACGAGGCATGCCGAGGTCCCGGAGCGGAACTGATGTAGCATATTATCCTGGACATCACTGATGTTCGTGTCTGAAACAGACAGATGGAGCAGGCATTTCAATACTGACTCCTTGTGGTACAGTTTGACCATTGGAATCTAGCTTCGACTCCTGTGGGCCGTTTCACTAAACTTTGTGCGACAAAAATGTTCATAAGTGCAAAATTATGATAGTCTGTAAATTTCACACTAACAATGTATTCTTGTAAATAATTATTGGATTTACATTTATTGAACATAGGCTGCATATAAATGTATAATCATCAATTGAAATTTCCAGACGATCCTAAATTTGCACTTACGAACATTTTAGTCGTACAAAGTTTTGTGAAACGGCACCCTGGAGTACAACAAAAGGGTGAATTTTGCGATGTAAAACGTAGTAATATGGTATTTTGCATTTAAAATGTAATCGAGATTGGCGATACATGTAACATTTCAGAGCCTATTGAGTGAGTGAGTGAATAGGGTTTAACGTCCGCTTTTCTGACATAGAGGTACAAGCCTCAGGGAGTCTACACGCAGACGGGTCAACGGGGTCGTGTCCCGTATCCACCTGTCCGAGGGGGGTAAATCCCAACTTCAGAACTCAATATTTACAATCAAAATATATATTCAGTCCTGAAATTAGAACAAACTGATCTGGTGCCAGGCCCTCGCCACACCAGCATCATTTATCCCATCCCCTAAAAGTAATAGGATTAGCGCTAATCTTACTTTTATATATGGGGCATAGCCAACTCAACATACAAGAAAGCCAAATATGTACATGAGGGCCAAATCCGGTATAGTGGGTTCCGGAAAGTATGAACCCAATCGTTAAGCCACTTTAGTCGCCTTTTACGACAAGCAATGGCTACTGCAGCACTATTCTCAGGATCAGTTGATCCCGCCCCGGTGCCTGCACGGGGCAGAGCCTATTGAAAACCATGTAGTGAATGATATGTGCAGGGTGCCAGGCTGGTGTATTTTGGAAACAAAAGATTATTAGGCAAGCAGAGCTCCAGATAAGGTGCGTATTGGCATATTTTACGCAATTATTTTAGCTGAATACGCATTGATTATCAAAAGTGGGAGTACAAAATATGCACATCAATGTGAAAATATGCATTGATTTTCAAATTGAGTAGTGAAAATTCTGTCATAAAGTTGAAACTTCACTTAGTTGAGCTGCAAAAAAAAAAAAAAACCAAACAATGTTTGCTTTTTGTAGCTCAAATAAGTGAATGTTTAAATTTGTAATATTGTTTTATCCATTGTTCCATATTTAGTGATGAAAAAAATCAATAATCCATTTGTAAAAGTAAAATACGCAATGATTTTGAAATCAGGGGGTATAGTACTATATAGAGAATACCAGGCTAGTGTCTTTTGATATCAAAGTTTATCAGGCAAGGCTAGGAAACGCGTAGAAATTCCTACCGCTTCCGAGCAGAGCCTGAACTTGATATCAAAAGACAGTAGCCTGGTATTCTGTTTATCAGGTAACGTTTTATGCTCCAAAATGACCACAGAATGGACAGTTCTATGGACAGAACGCGGACTTGTTTATGTTGCGTCATTACACTGACGTCATTCGGTAACGTAACATGACGTCATCCGACCAATGGAACATCAGTTTTCACTTCGTTGTAACAAGGATGTTTGTATCAGGTCAATGCCTGATACAACAATATGTTATCAGTCAGTATATATTTGGTCCATACAGGGCAGGTTGCCTGATAAATAGTTGTAAAAATGGTTGACCAAGGATTGTCCACAGCATCGACGATGTGGATTGCAAGTATCAATAAAGCTTTGACATTTGGATTTTGAACAGCATAAATGATCCACATACCCGTGTTGTCTGTTGAGTAAGTGTGGAACACCTTCTGTAGTACAGTGTCCCCGATATCCTCGCCGTCATCGTCGTTATCATCATCATCATTATCTCCCATCTTATCCTCCATGTGTCGTTTTATCGACTCCTTGTATTTATTACTGGCCGCCTCAAACTTTTCTTCCGCAGTAAGCCTTCCACTGATGGTTCCTACAATGAGATATGTGGCTGTCTTATTGTTGTGTACCTCTAATTACAATGACATTTCATGATTGCAAAACACTGGAATGTGTCATGAAGCGATAACTTGTCTAATTACAGTGGAACATCTCCAAACCGGACACCCTGGGGACCACCCAGGGTGTCCAGTTTGAAGAGGTTTCACTGTATAGAGAATGGCAGGCTTAGCAATGTCTTTTTATATCAAGTGACTATATATATGGGGCTTATGTGATTTGTGACCAGTGTAGTTCCTGACCAAATAGCTAACTCATGTAGCCTGGTAAATATATATCGTGCTTGTTAGAAGCATGGCGGGTGTTTCATTGATGGAATGGCAAACAGTGATCAGACAGTGTGAATGCACAGGCTGATCTGGATCTACACGGGTCGCAAAGCCCATACGCCCCATTTCTCCAGTCACAGCCACATATACATATAGGTGCACTAGTACATAATTTGTGGCTGTGACTGGAGATATGGTCTTATGACATTTGTGTCCAGTCGAGCTGCTGATCTGCTAGTGCACTCCAGCAATCAGATGGTCTACACTGTTTGTTAGAAGCATGATGTGTGTTTCACTGACATAATGGTTAACAGTGCAAACCCTGATTAACCCTTAGATTGCTACACATAACAATTGTCGTCTGCTGTTGCTTTTATATCTTGCCAGATTTCTCAATAAAAACATGGTTTGATGGAAATGGAAATGATTCTGAAGTGCTGTCAAAGTATGTTGTAAATTATTCTAAAGTGCTGTCAAAGCATGTTTTTGGTGATAAAAATGGAAAATAGAAATAAACAGCAGACGACAAAAAGTTAAGATAGCGGGTGTAAGGGTTAAACTATACGGATGATCTGATCGCCACTGTTTGCAAATGTCATAGAACCAGTGATTATTTGTGTTCATTCAATTGAGAAATTTACATTAATTGATGGAAGTTTATAATGTTTATAACTCAGTCTCTGCGAAAGTCGTCGGTCCGTCGGACATGTCCGTTAAAATTGCCACCGGCCCCGACGCTAAACCGGAAGTTGCCGGACCGAATGGCCGACTATAAAAAAAACAAAAAAAACCTTCAATCAAATCACCTTCCTTTGGAAAGGAAGGTGATTTGATTGAAGCTTTTTTCTTTTTTTTTATAGTCGGCCATTCGGTCCGGCAACTTCCCTTCTGGCGCAAGCTACCTTTTACTTATATGACTGATATACTTAAAAAAGCTCTTAAATATCACACAAAATCAATTTTATTTTTATAAATGTTTTTTTTTCGGTCTGGTAAATGTTTGTCCGGTCTGGTAAAAATTTCAAATTTACCAGACTGAATGTCCTGTAAAATGTTGGCAGTTTTGCGGAGACTGTATAATAAAAAATGTAAATATTGGTCCTATGGTATAATGGTTACGCAAACCACAGGCAGGTTATTATAATAATAACAGAACTACAGTTATCATAACAACTGGCAGTCAATTGTTTTAGGACAACATAATATATTTAAATGACTTTGACATTTATGACAGATGTAGCCCCAGATGAACCTACACATCTACACCATTCACCATTTAGTCAAGAAAGCATAATTACTGTCAATAGAGAACACATCTGATACATGATTTAGTAAACTGCATTTTTTTAAGCAGAAGCTAGACTGGTCTCAATTTAAACCGGTATACATGGTATATGTGCTGATAAATTGAACACTAAATTTTCATTAATTGTGGCCGTCACTGAAGAAATGGGGCTTATGGGTGTTGTGACCAGTGTAGTTCCAGATCACCCTATAATTCTGCACAGTCTAATCAAGATCTGCACTGTTCGCTATTCCATCAATAAAACACCTGCATGCTTCTAGCAAGCAGCAGAGAGCTTATCAGGCTACAGAAGTGTGCTATTTGCACAGCTCAGCCTCGACCAATCAAACTTCCTGATTTCGAGCATGCGGTGATTATGTACTCAGAAAGATTTATACACTCTCAAATCTGGACTAGACTGGTCACACACATGATAAGCCCATTTTTGTCTTGGCAACTCAGAAATGTGGCTGTGACTGGAGAAATGGGGCTTATGGGTTTTGCAACCAGTGTAAATCCAGATCAGCCTGTGCATCCGCATTCACCATTCCATGATTGAAACACCCGTCATGCTTCTAACACGCAACATAGCTCGTTACCAGGCTACACGAGTGTGCTATTTAATCTTAAATCAGAAGCTACACTGGTCACAAATCTCATAAGTCCCATTTCTCCAGTCACAGCCACATTTACCAATTTTACCTGTTGCACCATTGTCGTTTGACATATTATCATCATCTCTCGTCCACCCTGCCCACCCTCTAGGAGAATCCACTAGTGCCTTCGCGGAGCCCACTTGTTTGTTTGGTGAGATCGATTTTACATTGGGGGCCTCAACTCGTCGATGTCCCTTGGGGGACTCAACTCGTTGATGTCCCATGGGGGACTCAACTCGTTGATGTCCCTTGGGGGACTCAACTCGTTGATGTCCCTTGGGGGACTCAACTCGTTGATATCCCATGGGGGACTCAACTCGTCGATGTCCCTTGGGGGACTCAACTCGTTGATGTCCCATGGGGGACTCAACTCGTCGATGTCCCTTGGGGGACTCAAGTCCTCGATGTCCCCGCCCACGACCACCGCCAGGGGAGACGGTCTGTGTCGGCGAAGGTGAGGTATTATTGCCCCGCCCGCGTCCGTAGCCTCGAAGGTACAGGGGCACATCAGACATTCTGCTCCTGAAAAAAATTACTATTTTCAGAAGAACGATGTTATTGATTAATAGTTGCGAACAGTAACTCTTGTAATCTACTCCCGTTCCGTCTGTAGCAGTTAAAATTCCACTCATAGGTTTCCTCTGCATAATAGCGAATCAGATCCGATTCACACTTTAGCAGTTAAATGTGAAAGATTTTCTAGTTTTCTATTTTTTTTAACTGTTAGGAGTGTCAATGTTATGAAAATAACATATTCCAGTAAGTATGACACAAATTTACAAAAGAAGATGACCTGATAAAGTAAATTTAAGCTAGAATGAACAAGTGACACAATCAGTGGCAGCTAAATTCAACATGTAAAACTTTAGATGGGGTCAATTTCTGTAAAGGAAAAATTTAATTTTCTAAACCTTCAACAATTATCTGATGATGATAAAATTTAAGCGGGAGGTGCCGGGTTCGAGTCCTGGGTTGGGTGCATATTTTCTCTTCCTGTTATAGTACTTCATTAGAATTGTCTCCTTGGAGACAATTCTAACGAAATGCAAAGACATGTTTTCATGTCTAAGCAAACTATTCAATAATTGCTGTCTGTTGATGTGTAAACAAGTGTGATTTTATTTTACCCAATTAATATTTTGAAATACCCAATTGCTTCAGAAATGATGGAGTGAAAATACTCAATTACTAATTCCTTATCTGGAGCCCTACTTCACTATATTGTTAGTTTCTACAATATGACTCAACTAGAAATGTGGCCTGTCGGCACACGAATGCCCCCGCTGGCAGCCAAAGAAAACGAGGCATATTTGATTATAAGCCATTTACCCGAGTGTTAAGGTTTTGAACGCACCCAGTCGAAGGCATTTACGCAGCGTTAAGGTTTCGAACGCACCAAGTCTGTGACCTTGACCCTGGGCTTAGCGGGGGCGGGATGAATGTGGATTTGTCACAGGGCGGTAGAGGACCATTGGAGCAATGCGTGTGTGCAATGTGAAGCAGATCCGAGCAAGGAAACAGAAATTATAAGCCATTTACCCAGCGTTAAGGTTTCGAACGCACCAAGTCTGTGACCTTGACCCTGAGCTTAGCGGGGCGGGACGAATGTGGATTTGTCACAGGGCGGTAGAGGACCATTGGAGCAATGCGTGTGTGCAATGTGAAGCAGACCCGAGCAAGGAAACAGAAATTATAAGGCATTTACCCCAGCGTTAAGGTTTCGAACGCACCAAGTCTGTGACCTTGACCCTGGGCTTAGCGGGGGCGGGACGAATGTGGATTTGTCACAGGGCGGTAGAGGACCATTGGAGCAATGCGTGTGTGAAATGTCAAGCAGATCCGAGCAAGGAAACAGAAATTATAAGCCATTTACCCAGCGTTAAGGTTTCTAACGCACCAAGTCTGTGACCTTGACCCTGAGCTTAGCGGGGGCGGGACGAATGTGGATTTGTCACAGGGCGGTAGAGGACCATTGGAGCAATGCGTGTGTGCAATGTGAAGCAGACCCGAGCAAGGAAACAGAAATTATAAGGCATTTACCCAGCGTTAAGGTTTCGAACGCACCAAGTCTGTGACCTTGACCCTGGGCTTAGCGGGGGCGGGACGAATGTGGATTTGTCACAGGGCGGTAGAGGACCATTGGAGCAATGCGTGTGTGAAATGTCAAGCAGATCCGAGCAAGGAAACAGAAATTATAAGCCATTTACCCAGCGTTAAGGTTTCGGGACGTACGTACGTACGTACGGACACCGGTAACACTATATGCCCCCCTCACCATTCGGTGGCGGGGGCATAAAAATATTACAATAAACTTAACTAATAAAGTGCGTATTAGCACATTCTTAGGTCACTCTCCACAAAGTAGAAAGTAAACAAAGAACGCTTCAAACGCACATTTGGAAAGACTACTCCGTCGTAACTCTTATGTAATGCAGTGTAACAAAATGTAATTAGAGTTATGTATACTCAGAACTAGTAAGGACGTAGTTCTGAATACATAACTCTAATTACATTTTGTTACACTGCATTACATAAGCATTATGACGGAGTAGTCTTTCGAAATGTGCGTTTGAAGTGTTCTTTGTTTACTTTCTACTCCGTGGAGAGTGACCTAAGAATTTTGCTATACAGTTTATTAGGTAAGTTTATGGTAATATTTTTGTGTCATTTTGTAGAATCGTCTCTCAATAACAATATAGCGCAGTATGAACGTCCAACACCCTGCAGGTTTTTTCTAGAATTTAGTGCGCAAAGTGTAAATGCTATTATGCACATTTTTACTGTGTAGCGTGGTGTAGCGATATAGTGCAACCTGTTGCCGATAAAGCGGGAAACATGCAGCTAGTATGGACGGTGCATGGACGGTGCGCGAGTAGATTTCTTCAAGAGTTACTTTTAGCAACTAATTAACACTCAGTAGAACTTATCTATTAATTAAAACCATTCTGTTCTTGAAAGTAATATTTCACCAATTTCATGGCATGGAGATATAGGATTTATCTATTAATTAAAAATTGAATAGCAAAAAATACAGGTCAGCAGCTGAAATCTCCATGACGTTAGTGTAAGGTAATCATTACACAGTACAAGTGTCCTCATACCTACATGCAGTACAGTGTCACTTTGCCATCTAGATTGCATGTGATATAAATAAATCTAAAACGGGTACTGGTCACATCGAGTACTGGTTTTAAAAATCTGTGGTCAGAAGGGAATTAAATATCAAAAACAATCACGCGGTTTGGTTCGAAAATAAAACTGCATATTGCTTGAATATATAAATGAACAAAAGTTAGTTACTAAGTATGCTGCTTTCCCTGGTAATTTTCATTTTTCTGTACGTTTAGACGTTGCAAATTTATGGGCGCTGACATCTTGAATGATGCACTCTGGTTCACATTTTGAGGAAGATGGCGCTGGCAGGTTGACAAGTTCCGTTTTAGTTTTGACAAGAAAAAACACAACTTCTCAAATTGTAGGACACACATGACATACTTAGCCATAGAAAGAACGTATTCGTATGAACCCCAACGACCAAAGTCTGTCTGACAGCGGTACTGGCGCTGCAAGGTTATTATTTTATTTGAAGTTTCAGTTTTGCTAGTCAAACTTAGTGGGTGGGGTATATTTTTTACCCAGTTTTATTTTTTGTGCTGGTGTCATTTAACAACAACAACAACATTTATTAGAACTTTGTATTTTCCAGTGATTGTGCCATTTTACTTTTTTTTGTCACACATTTGGTATTTTTGAATGGTCAATTTCTAGTATTTAACCAGCAATTTTACTGCTGACGTAAGTCGGATCCATAAGTTTCAATATGGCCGTGACGCCAGTTTTCGGGGTAGTCGGAGTTTTCGGGGTATTCACATATTTTTTAATTTGTAGACATGTGTGCAGCCGCGATTTGCTTTACGTCAGGTGATTAAAATAAGTATGACATTACCTATATTAAGTTCTTAAAAATGCCACCAAATCCAGTGTTTGGACTAAATACTGGTTATTTTTGCCATTTAGGTCATTTTGTTCACGAACCTACTGTGATTTTCGTGATTTTCTGCGTCCGCAATTAATCTGCTCTTTAATATTGTTAAAATCATAATCAATAGAACAGTTTCAAGTTTTCCTTCACTGTGCCTCATTCATCTACGAGATGATATAACATCAATGAAAACTCGGGACAAATTAGCAAATTTATTGACACTTTCAGAACTTACCCCGAAAACTCCAACCATAAGTCAATATTCAAGATGGCTGACTCGTGTGTTGCTAAACGCGCTAACGCGAATTTTAATCAAACAACAATCTTATTTTGAAGGCAAGAAACATTGAAAGAAATGTTTATCATTCTATTGAACTGACAATTTAGCTCATATGTTATGTTTTATAAAAATCGCTAGTTCATGAACTTGTTAATACCCCGAAAACTAGACCCACCATCATACTCCTTGTAAACAAAGATTTTTACTGTAGTTTCAAGTAGGCGAGGTAATATTCAATCTTGCCTGTGGCCAGCACTGAATCAGTAGACTAAAGAACGGTTTTATGTTTGTTTAGACACATCGCCAATTCTACATAGTAGGGTTGAGGTGATACTTGAGGGATTTCTTACATTTCTGCGGGTAGTTTACAGAAATCTAACCGTGCATTACATCACTGGGCAGCAGTAGTTTACACCACTCTCATGTTTACCATATATGGGGAAATGACGTCTGTAACGTCACAATGACGTGTTTCCTTCAACCAATCAAATCACGTTCTCAGACACACCCTCTGAATCACGAGACAGTCGTCGTCACTACGGCCCGCCTCCAGAAATTAATTTGCATAATTTGCATAACTCTTGGCCATATTTTACGCTTGATTCATTTTGTTAGCTCACCTGAGCGAAGCTCATGTGAGCTATTGTTACCGCAATGTGTCCGTCATCGTCCATGAACATTTTCAAACGTCTTCTCCTCGGTAACCATTGGGCCTATAGTTACCAAACTTCATGATCATGGTCCTTAGGTAGGGGGATTACAAAATTGTTGAAATGACGTCATCACGTAATCCAAAATGGCCGCCGTCTAAAAATAGCACAAATTCTTCAAAAATCTTCTTAAGAACCGCCAACCGGATTTCGACAAAACTTGGTAGAAATGATCAATGTACAATGCTCTTTCAAAGTTGTTAAAATGGTGACCCCTGGGTCAAAAATGGGCGTGGCCCGTGGGGTAAAATTTTTGACTGAATATGATCATGTCATATATCAAATCGAAGGTATACGAGGCGATCACTCTGGTGCATTTTTTGTCGAAATTGGATGGTCATGTCGTCCAAGATGGCCGCCGAAAGGTCAAAAGGTCGTTCTTTTATTAGAGATTTCAAAATTCTTCTTCACACGAATCACTTGGCCCATGGTGGCCAAAGTTCACAGTTATGGTCCATGGGTGAAGCCTTTTCAGATTTGTTAAAACGGAGGTCGTCGCTAATCCAAGACGGCCGCCGTCTAAAAATACAGTAAATTCTTAAAAAATCTTCTTCTCATGAATCGCCAGCCGGATTTCGATGAAACTTAGTAGGAATGATCGATGTACAATGTTCTTTCAAAGTTGTTAAAATGGTGACCCCGGGGTAAAAAATGGGCGTGGCCCATGGGATCAAATTTGGGTCAAATTTTATTTTTGACCGAATATGGTCATGTCTATATCAAATCGAAGGTATCAAAGAGGCGATTGCTCTGGTACATTTTTTATCGAAATTGGATGGTCATGTCATCCAAGATGGCCACCGAAAGGTCAAAAGGTCGTTCTATTATTAGAGATTTCAAAATTCTTCTTCACACAAACCGCTTGGCCCATGGTGGCCAAACTTCACAGTTATGGTCCATGGGTGAAGCCTTTTCAGGTTTGTTAAAACGGAGGTCGTCGCTAATCCAAGATGGCCGCCGTCTAAAAATAGCACAAATTCTTAAAAAATATTCTCATGAACCGCCAGCCGGATTTCGACGAAACTTGGTAGGAATGATTGACGTAGAATGCTCTTTCAAAGGTGTTAAAATGGTGACCCCGTGGTCAAAAATGGGCGTGGCCCATGGGGTCAAATTTTATTTTTGACCAAATATGGTCATGTCATATATCAAATTGAAGGTATCGATGAGGCGAAACACATGAACTCAATGTCACATTCTCCTCTGGTGTTCATGGAGTCAGGTGAGCGAATTAGGGCCATCATGGCCCTCTTGTTTTTATGACAAATCGTATGTGAAATGTAAGAAAATGTTTATTTAACCCGGTGAACTGATAATCTTGAAATAATGCCCTCATGATTGGGTCCTACCGCTAAACCAACTCGTTTCGCTGCACTCACTCGTTTGTTTCTTGGAAGGACCCAATCAATCGTGCATTATTTCACGATAATCAGTTCACCTGGTTAAATAAACGGTACATATCGTGATCTCCGCTCTGACAATACAATACTAAATGTCAGTATCAATATTTCAGGATACTTACATAGAAATGATAACTGATAAATGATAATCAAGCACAGTCAAGGATATTTATACATGTAGTTCCGAGTACGTAACAAATTGTAAATGCTATTATGCAAATTTATGCTGTTGACTGTGGTGTAACGATATAGATCAACATGTTGCCTATAAACATGATAAAGTGGAAAATGTGCAGCTAGGACATTTAGTGTAAATGGCAATCACAACATAAATTATTTTTATCTAACAAATATAAAAATTTACTTTCAAAAAGTGCAGATCCGTTTGCAAACACCGCTGTATAGGGCTGTAGTGTTGAAAGGGTTAACACTGGTCTTACAACAGTTTTCATTGATGTGTACAGCCCTGAACATTGAGCATGATAATTTGTGTTTTATCAGATAATTTGTGCTCGTCTGTTTCAGGGCCCAAGATTCACGAGCCTTTTCTCCTGAGTCGCACCTCCAGGACGGAATGTAAGTACTCACTGGTGCTGAACTCCACGCCAACATAAAACTACACCAGTTTCCAGTAGCCTATTTCATCAACATTGCAAAGTATACTTTAGTAGCAAAGTATACTTTGAGGGAGAAATTTTCAATTTTATGATAAATTTATTAATTTTTATTATACTGAATTTATTACATTATCACAGCCAATAATTTGGCTGTGATAATGTAATACATTCAGTATAATAATTCTGCATACTTTTAATCATGAAATATATGCATTTGTTAGTTCTATATGAAATAATGCATTTCAGGAAAAATAAATGATTACTCCCTCAAAGTATACTTTGCTAGTAAAGTATACTTTGCAAAGTTGGTGAAATCGGCTACTGATGACATGCCACTCAGCACTTAGAGATATCACATAAACACATTTTTTGTTTAGTAATCGGGCAAATTTCTAGATGAAAATGTGTTTTTGCAGTATCTTCTTCATGTAGCTGAATGGGAAATTTATAGGAATCCGGCGTGCCTATTTCGTAGTGAAACCTTGACGTCGGCGCTGAGTGCAACACCAGTGAGCGGTACTGCTGAACATACATGTAGGCTAGCTCTACAGCACTGACATCCAGGGCCACATTACAGGGTCAAATGTGTGGCAAGTCTAACTTCTGATCTTCTAGCACAGTCTAATAGCTAAGTATGTGTATCTTAATGGTGAATCCATCTTTAACGATTCATACTCACAGTAAATCACTGGTTTTCTATACAGGATCTGCAGTGTTTGTCAGTGTTTGTCAGTCTTTTTAAGATATTTAAAAAATACGCCTTTTCTAAAAAAAATTATCACAGACAACTGACTATCATTTTTAGCTCGCCTGCACGAAGTGCAGAAGAGCTTATGGCATACCCCTGGCGCCGTCGGCGGTGTCGGCGTCGTCCACAAACTTAACGTTGGGGTAAATGTCTTATACATGTAACTTCTGTTTCCTTTCATGGAACACCTTGTTATTTCATACATTCATTCCTCAGATGACCCTCTATCATGCTGTAGCAAATCCATGACCCACCACCCAACGCTTACCCCAAGGTCAAGGTCACAAACTTAGCACATTCATAAACTTAACGTTACAAACTTAGCACATTCATAAACTTAACGTTGGGGTAAATGGAACGCCTAGATATTTCATACATGCATTCCTCAGATGACCCTCTATCATGCTGTAGCAAATCCACAACCCACTACCCAACCCTTACCTCAAGGTCAAGGTCACAAACTTAGCATGTTCATAAACTTAACAACGTTGGGGTAAATTAGGGAAAAAAATCCAGACCCCCCTAGCAAATCGCAGCGCTATGCGCTGTTCAAATAAATTTTCAGGATTAGGGATAGTGTTCCACTCCCATGCCTGTATCATGCTGTAGAAAATCACCAACTTAGTGCGTTCACAAACTTACCATTGGGTTAAATTTTGTTTTACTTCTGTTTTCAGGGAGCGCATTGATATTTCATACATGCATTCATCTTAATATGCTATATTATGCTATAGCAAACCTTGCACCACTGACCCCAATGTCAAGGTCCACCACACGTTATATAATATTCATGTTCTTTTATGCAACAGTGCCAAGTTTGAGTGAAGGCTGCCAACAGGCGAGCTTCGTTGTCTTCTGACAACTCTTGTTGTTCATTTTTCAGGAAGCGGGCAGCAGCAAAACAGTTGATCGAGGCGTACTATTTCCAACTGACTGACGGGTGTGGAAACACGACCTGCACCAACGATGCCTGCGCCTCGTGTCCCGAGTTTACCCTCAAGGACAAAGATCGGAACGTTCTCGCTCTACAGGCCGTCCAGTTGTTTAAGAACAAGGCAACGCTCTGTGAGACGGAGAGGAATAAAGTGGCTCGGCTGCCGGATGCGGGAAGTGCGTCGTTGGCGTTGGTGACAAAGTCGGCACCGGCAACGCCAGACCAGAAACTAAGCATTATGGGGCCGTCGACTTCACAGGCTTCCAGCAGGCCTTCAAAGTCAGCAGCCACCACTCCAACCTTTAGTACAGGTAACGTGGGTGGATGTGTAAAGAGGAATGGGGATTATTGTATTTGTGGCCAGTCTAGCTTCTGATTTGCGACTGCCATTTGTGAATGGCAGTCACAGATCAGAAGTTAGACTGGCCACAAATACTATAATTCCCATTTCTCTAGTCATAGTTCAGAAGCTAGACAAAGTCAAAGTCATAAGTCCCATTTCTCTAGTCACACACTGGGCCCAAGTGACTGGTGCGGTATGGGCTTGGCACCAGGTCAGGTTATTCTAATTTCTGGGCTGAATATGTGTTTTCTCGATGTAAATATTCTGTTCTGATTTTGGGATTTTCCCCCAATGCAGCAGGTTAAATACGGGATTGAACCCGTTGGCCCGGCCTTACATGACCATAGCTGTTTGATAAGCTGTTAAACACCAATAATCAAACAAATTATCTAGTCACTGGCCACAAATACAATAATTCCCATTTCTCTAGTCACAGATCAGAAGCTAGATTGGCCATAACAGTCATAAGGCCCATTTCTCCTGTCACAAATCAGAAATTAGAAAAATACCATAAATTGAGAATGAGAAATTGGGCTTATGGTATTTGGGACAGTCTAGCTTCCTAGAATGGAGAAATACTGCTTATGACATTTGTGGCTAGCAGGGCTTAAAAATGCACTCGCCCTGCTCGCCATGGCGAGTCAATTTTCATGTTGGCGAGAGGATTTTCTTGTCACTGGTCAGATTTGGCGAGTGACACATCGGGAAAGGCCATTCTGTATTTTCAGAAAACTAAGAAAATTTGATTAATTTCCAGCTATTTCAAATTATTTTCTTTAATTCACTGGTTTTAAGCTGTTTATGAATTATTTCTGTAACTTTCATACACCCTATAGATTTCTGTTGTGAACCATTGTGTGTCCCCATTCGTGTTGACAGCATGACTTTGCATAAAAAAAACATATCGCTGGTTTAACATTAGCCCAGCACAGATTACTGTCTTATATACATATACATTAGTGTCATTCCTATAAATTGTTTGATTTTGTCTTCCTCTGGTGCTACACACCAAACAAGAAGTTTGAAGTTATAAAAATTTGCACTAAAAACAAACTTTCTAGATCAAAATAGTGAAGGGGGCATTTAGTGTTACCCTTGTCCATCCGTCCCGTCCGTCCGTCTGTCTGTCCCGTCCGTCCGTCCGTCACAAAACTTTAACGCTCGGGTAAATGTCTCATAATTTCTTCATCCTTAGACCGATCTGCTTCATATTTCAAATACACATTGCTCTAATGGTCCTCTACCGCCCTGTGCCAAATCCACGTTCGTCCTGCCCCCGCCAACCCTGGCGCAAAAAGCGCAAGCCCAGGGTCAAGGTCACATACTTAGTGCTTCAAAAACTTTAACGCTCAGGTAAATATCTTATAATTTCTGTTTTCTTTCACGGATCAGCTTCATATTTCATATACGCATTGCTCTAATGGTCCTCTACCACCATGCGCCAAATCCATGTTCATACTGCCCCCGCCAAGCCCAGGGTCAAGGTCACATACTTAGTGCTTCAAAAACTTTAACGCTCGGATAAATATCTTATAATTTCTGTTTTCTTTCATGGATCAGCTTCATATTTCATATACGCATTGCTCTAATGGTCCTCGACCGCCCTGTGCCAAATCCACGTTCGTCCTGCCCCCGCCAAGCCCAGGGTCAAGGTCACATACTTAGTGCTTCAAAAACTTTAACGCTCGGGTAAATATCTTATAATTGTATCCCCCGGACTCCGTCGGGGGATACTATGGATTTGACAGCGGGCCGTGTTCGCCGCAGACACTTCTTTGGAATATTTTCATGAAACTTCACACATGCATAGACCACGACCCGAAGGTGTCGCGCACAAGAATGACAACTCTTGCATAGCTAATTTTTTAGTTATCTCCCTTTTTAGCTCGACTTTTCGAAGAATAAGTAGAGCTTATGTTGTCACCCCGGCGTCGGCGTCACCGTCACGCCTTGGTTAAGGTTTTTAGTCAACCTTGTATATGGAATACTACTGGCCCTACACCCACCATACTTGCACAACTTCATCTCCTAGTGATGTACATCAATAACCCCTGATCTATATTTGACCTTGACCTACATTTCCTCTTGAATTACTTACTTAATTCCCCTTGGTTAAGGTTTTTAGTCAACCTTGGTTAAGGTTTTTAGTCAAGCTTGTACATGGAATACTATTGTGCATACAGACACCATACTTGGACAACCTTTTCTCATAGGGATGTACATCAATAACCCCTGATCTATATTTGACCTTGGCCTACATTTCCTCTTGAATTACTTACTTAATTCCCCTTGGTTAAGGTTTTTAGTCAACCTTCGGCTTGACCACAATCAGGGCTCAGTAGAACCTTTCACTTTTAGACAAAAATCAACTTCTTTTTCCAGCTCCAAAGTCATTACCAAACTAACATATTATATATCATGCTTATTTACCCGAAATATCAGTTACATAGCTATCACAGTTTTTTCGCAATACGGGCTGGAAGTTGGTTGGTAAAGGTCGTCACAGACTCTACACAGTTGGTGAAATGTATTTTTTAATTAATAATTGCTTTTGCAAAAACATGATTTATGTGGCAAATGTGCTATTTACAATTAAGTATATGTTAATGTGATTGTATCTCAATAAATGTTTTACAAAATTTCCATCAAAAATAGTTATTCCTCGACAATTGAAATTTGCATTATTTAAAAAAAAAAAGAATTACTGTTCTCTCTGTTCTTTGAAATCAATAACCCCTATCTTAAGAAAGACATTAATAAATGGATAGTTTTGTGGTAATCTGTAATACAGTACTCTGATATATGTATCGTATTGTGCAGGTGTAGTCACGTAGTTTAATAGTTATTGAGTATCGAATACGTGTATGAAAAAGTGTCACAGACTCTACAAACGGGACAATACATTAATTATGCTGTAAATAACAGAAACATCCTAGCTACTGTGCGCTTTTTCCATGCTAGCGATGTATAATAGTGTGTGTGTAGCTATAGATAGTGATAAACAGTAACATTACAATTTACAAAACTGCTGGATACGCAAAATAACTTAAAAAATATGGTTATTTTTTTCATAAAAGCGCTTGAAATCACATGTATCCATGATCAGAGTATATAAAAAGATAGTGAAATGTGTCCCAATACACATACCTACTGGTTCAAACATGAACACATTTATTAATATAGACAAATAAGTTGCCGTGCTCACAATTAAACTCATTTAATCCAATGTCACAGACTCTACCAAAAATAGACTTTCATGGTTTGGCCATCATGTATATTTTGGCCTTCTGATAATTGTCAGAGAGCTAAATCCTGTTATGCCCTATTAAAAAGTAATAAGATTAGTGCTGATCTTATTACGTTTGGGGTTGGAGCTAAGTGACTGGTGTGGAATGGACCTGGCACCAGATCAGAATATTCTAATTTCAGGGCTGAATATATATTTTTCTGTAAATATTGAGTTCTGATTTTGGGAATTTCCCTCATTATGGACAGGTTAAATACGGGATAGTCAAACCCGTTGGCCCGGCCTTAAATGACCTTAGCTGTTGATAGGCTGTTAAACACCAATAATCAATCAATCAATATTAACAAGAATTCCGCGGAATCAAATGTCTCGCCTTGTCCCGCCGCCTTGACCTCGAGCCTGGGCCAGAAAGAAATTTTCACTGGCCCGAACATATTATACAATTATTGACTAGTGAGCCATAGAATATCAGATTATATTGTATTGTTTTAGTATATGATAATAGTCGGTATATAGCACTTACGACCTTATGCTACTAGACAACAAGAAATGAGGCAAAGCCACGAAGGCCAGGTTTTTTCCAAGCATGGACACTTGGATAACATAATTATACCCACTTTTTGTAGACTAGATGGCCGTGGCCTGCATGTCGCGCCTTGGGGCGAGGCATGGACACTAAAAAAATAGATATAGTAGATGGAAAAACTTTAACGAAAAAACTTTAACCGGACACACAGACGTACGAACGGACAGACGTATGCCAAAATGGCGACGATATCGCGCTTTCCGCAAGCGGGTGCGACAATGATGATAAACACCAATGTGAAGTATCAAGGTAATGGGTGAAGCAGATGCAGAGATATAGTACGCGAAAAAACTTTAACAAATAAATTCAAAGTAATTTGACCTTGACATTGCGCACAGGGGCCGAACGGTTGGGGGTTAGAATGAAAATATGGACGATGATAAACACCCATGTGAAGTTTCAAGGTAATGGGCGAAGCAGTTGCAGAGATATAGTATAACGAAAAGGTTTTAACCAAAATATTTAACCAGACGTACGTTAAAAAGTTAACGTTGAAAATGGCTAAGTCAATTACGTAGAAATAATAGGTGAAGGTAAAAAAATGGTCACATATTGGATAGTTGTATGTGGTAGGCACCCCTTGGTTATGAAGCTGTGAAAGTTTGGTGGTCCTAGGTGGTACAGTACCAAAGAAATGGACTTAAACAGGAAAACTTAACATTGTAAACGTGAAAACTTAACATTGATTGTGGACGCCGCCCGCCGCCCGCCGCCCGCCGCCCGCCCGGCTTTCTCCAATCCAATAGCCTGGATTTTTTTTCAAAAAACCTGGCTAAAAACCATAAGGGGGGCAATGAGCAAGGAAGTATTTTTCAGTGGTTATCATGGATCCCTTGACTTTGTCAAGTTATATTTAAAGTAGTAATACCATAGGCACACATGCTTTGGATATAAATAAAACAAATCATCAGTGTTTATACGAACTAACTTTAATGAAGAAACGAAACACGAAATTCAAAACGTCTTGACCACACCGCTATCATTTACTACATGTAGCTGTCCGTCCGAAAAAAGTAGCACTGCTCATGGTCCCGCTGTAAAATGCAGCACAGTTTGTCTCTGCTTGGTCATAATTGTTAGCTGAGGCAAAATGCTTATAATGGAGCTTTTAGGCTCCCATGACTCGTCAGACTTGTTATATGCTTATATTTGTAATGGTTGATATTTTTGGTAGAGTCTGTGACGCCAGGCATTGAATTGAAATATATTGCCAGTAATAATTAATTCTTAGTATATATGACTGCAATTAAGCTTCAGTTCATTGTGTGCTAGTTTGGCAACTATAATAGATTTGAAAAGTGTTTGCGTATGTCAAATGCATGTATCAAAGTCAATTTATATTACACATGAACAACTGACATGTGCATAAAAAGCTATACAATATGAGAAATTTCATTATTGTATTGAATTTTGACAGTGTTATGAGTATGCAGTATGGTATACAATCACTAGATTCAATATTATGTTACAAAATGTCTTGCCAAGTAGTTTTAACGATTTTTTTATAATTCAAGTAATTGCGTCACAGACTCTACACCGTCACAGACTCTATATTTTCATATATTCAGGAGGATGGTGACTGTTTCAAGGGATTGCCATTTATAATAATTGTTATGCGTCACAGACTCTACACCGTCACAGACTCTACATTTTCATATATTCAGGAGGATGGTGACTGTTTCAAGGGATTGCCATTTATAATAATTGTTATTTCCATACTAGAGTGTGGGTTCTCGAACATGGTACAAATATATTTGAACTATATATTAAGCATAAAAAGTTATTTGGGCGTCACAGACTCTACATGTTTTTTACTGAATAAAAAGTTAGATGTTTGAAAGAGCGGTAATTTTTTTTTTCGAGAATAACATATATTATTTTACATAAATTGTCTTCCAATGTGGTTAAGTAGCTGATCTTGAGTCATTTGCACCATACTATATGTCCTTTGTCTCTTTCTTATTATATATTTATTAGTAAAGGGGGTAAATTATCTCAAATCTATATAACGAACCATGCCTACAGCTAACTTCCAGCTATAATCTTATTTGTTTAGGTATTATGATAATATAAACGACAGTTGATAGGTAATTGAATCGGCTACAAAGTGGTATATACTAACAACATGAGCTTATTAAGTATGGTTTAATTAAAAACAACTGAAAAGTAACTTTTGAAGTGAAAGGTCACAACACTGAAATTGGGCTAAAAATCACACGAAAATTGGCAATATTTTTTTTATAGAAGCTGCTGCATATTTTATTTTTTTGGGGTTTGCGAGATTGAATACCAAAGTGTATTTCCATTGCTAAAATACATCTCTTTGTCATATTTGGAAAGAGATAGAACACTATAACATCCAAAAATAATCTGATGAGCCCTGATTGTGGCCAGGCCGCTTGGTTTAGGTTTTTAGTCAAGCTTGTACATGGAATACTATTGTGCATACAGACACCATACTTGGACAACCTTTTCTCATAGCGATGTACATCAATTTTAAACCCCTACTATATTTGAACCTTGGCCTACATTTCCCTTGAATTAACTACTTAATTCCCCTTGGTTAAGGTTTTTAGTCAACCTGTTAGGTTTTTAGTCAAGCTTGTAACATGGAATAACTAATTTGCATAACTGACACCATACTTTGGACAACCTTTCTCATAGCGATGTACATCAAAACCCCTGGATTCTATATTTGACCTTGGCCCTACATTTCCTCTTGAAACTTACTTAATTCCCCCTTGTTAAAGGTTTTTTATCTACCCTTGGTTAAGGTTTTTAGTCAAGCTTGTACATGAAATATCTAGTGTGCACACAGACACCACACTTGGACAACCTTTCTTTCATAGGGATGTACATCAATAGACCCCTGATCTATATTTGACCTTGACCTAACATTCCTCTTGAATTACTTAGTTAATTCCCCTTGGTTAAGGTTTTTAGTCAAGCTTGTATATGGAATACTCCTGGCCCTACACCCACCATACTTGAACAACTTCATCTCCTAGTGATATACATCAACAACCCCTGACCTATATTTGACCTTGACCTACATTTAACCTTGAATTACATAGTTAATTCCCCTTGGTTAAGGTTTTTAGTCAAGCTTGTACATGGAATACTAGTGTGCATACAGACACCATACTTGGACCACAGGTGGAAGACTCGGACCTATGACACCAAAAAAAATGCCTATTAAAAAAATCTCATTACCCCACCCACTTGGTCTCGTACAATACCATATGCTATATAAAGGTGAGTATAAATAGGGCCATTATAGAAAAAGCCCTCTCTTTTCCGGCTCGCACAAACACAATAAACATCGATTAAATGTATGACTTCTGTCTCTGGCAATCGATAACGGTATTAGGTGTGTGAATATACTCACTTCAAATCGCTGTTTCCAGCATTTATTCAGTTATTCGCATTTTGTATACCCCATCCAAAGCGAAATTTGCGTGTACGAAAGAATCTCACACAGAATCGGAGGCCGTCCGGCTGGATTATCGGTCATATTTGGCCGATAGCTGATCGCCAGCTCAAACTAAAGTCGTGCACCATGATCATATACATTAGAGACTCCAACCATACAAAGTTCGTCCAATTGTGATCGTTCGCCGATCTAAAAAACACTTTTTTCTAATTTTATTGACTTTCATTCATGATTCGCGTACTATCAGATTATGTCTTCCGGAAACCCTGAAAAGGGAAAGTCCTCGTTTCTATTTTTAGGTTTAACCAATCTGAGATGTTCTTACATAGACGCTTCGGTGGTTGTATTATGGAAGATAGTGCATTGACCCAGTTCTAGATAATGAACGAAATTATAGAAAAAAGTGTTTTTTAGTCAATAATTGTATAATATGTTCGGGCCAGTGAAAATTGCTTTCGGGCTCGAGGTCAAGGCGGGACAAGGCGAGGCATTTGATTCTGCGGAATTCTTGTTTACTTATCTCCCTTTGTTGTTTCATGCTCTGATTTCGTATCCAGAGCATAACTCGAACACCCTTTGGAATATTTTTATGCCCCACCACGATAGTGGAGGGGGCATTTAGTGTTACCCTTGTCCATCCGTCCGCACACACGAATGGGTACTTGTTGTAAGCGTACGGGGATCTTATTGGGTAGGGTTAGGATAGTGTTGGGTACTCTTGTTGGGTATTTTTATACAGTAAAAACCCAACAAGTATTCATTCATAGGAACGTGCGTCCCGTCCGTCCGTCACAAAACTTTAACACTCGGGTAAATGTCTCATAATTTCTTCATCCTTCGACCGATCTGCTTCATATTTCATATACACATTGCTCTGATGATTCACTACCGCCCTGTGCCAAATCCACGTTTGTCCTGCCCCCGCCAAGCCCAGGGTCAAGGTCACATACTTGGTGCTTCAAAAACTTTAATGCTCAGGTAAATGTCTTATAATTTCTGTTTTCTTTCATGGATCATCTTCATATTTCATACACGCATTGCTCTAATGGTCCTCTACTGCCCTGTGCCAAATCCACATTTGTCCTGCCCCCGCCAAGCCCAGGGTCAAGGTCACATACTTGGTGCTTCAAAAACTTTAACGCTCAGGTAAATACAATGTATCTTATAATTTTTCTTTTCATTCACGGATCAACTTCATATTTCATATACACGTTGCTCTAATGGTCCTCTACCGCCCTGTGCCAAATCCATGTTCGTCCTGCCCCCGCCAAGCCCAGGGTTAAGATCACATACTTAGTGCTTCAAAAACTTTAACACTCGGGTAAAAGAAAATTTTGACTTGGAATTTGGCCTCATTTATTATCAAAGCGATATGTGGGACATCCGTGTTCTATGAACACATTTTCTAGTTTATTAAACTTCACACATGCATAGAAGACGACCCAAAGGTGTGCGCACGTAAGAATGACAACTCTTGCGTCGTTAATTGCTTAGTTATCTCCCTTTGTTGTTTCGTGCACTGATTTCGTGTCCGGAACATAACTCGAACACCCTTTGGAATATTTTCATGAAACTTCACACATGCATAGACCACGACCCTAAAGGTGTGTCACACAAGAATGACAACTCTTGCATCACTAATTTTTTAGTTATCTCCCTTTGTTCCGTCCTGTTTTGTCTTTCATCTCCCTTTGTTTTTCCGTCACTGATTTTGTCTCCGGAGCATAACTCAAACACCCTTTTTTCAAACTACTTGTGTATCTGGGGAGGGGGATACACATGCGCTTGTCGACAAGCGTCCATTTCTAGTTTCTGTTTTCTTTCACGGATCAGCTTCATACTTCATATACGCATTGCTCTAATGGTCCTCTACTGTCCTGTGCCAAATTCACATTCGTCCTGCCCCCGCCAAGCCCAGGGTCAAAATCTCCGGAGCATAACTCGAACACCCTTTTTTCAAACTATTTGTGTATCTGGGGAGGGGGGATACACATGCGCTTGTCGACAAGCGTCCATTTCTAGTTTCTGTTTTCTTTCACGGATCAGCTTCATACTTCATATACGCATTGCTCTAATGGTCCTCTACTGTCCTGTGCCAAATTCACATTCGTCCTGCCCCCGCCAAGCCCAGGGTCAAAATCTTCAAAATCTTTAACGCTCAGGTAAATATCTTATAATTTCTGTTTTCTTTCACGGATCAGCTTCATATTTCATATACGCATTGCTCTAATGGTCCTCTACCACCCTGTGCCAAATCCATGTTCGTCCTGCCCCCGCCAAGCCCAGGGTCAAGGTCACATACTTGGTGCTTCAAAAACTTTAACGCTCGGGTAAATATCTTATAATTTCTGTTCCCTTTCACGGATCAGCTTCATACTTCATATACGCATTGCTCTAATGGTCCTCTACTGCCCTGTGCCAAAACCACGTTCATCCTGCCCCCGCCAAGCCCAGGGTCAAGGTCACATACTTGGTGCTTCAAAAACTTTAACGCTCCGGTAAAAAAAATATTTTACTTGGAATTTAGCCTCATTTATTATCAAAGCGATATGTGGGGCATCCGTGTTCTATGAACACATTTTCTAGTTTACTAATAGACTTATTATAGTGAAACATATATTTTTCAAAATAACTTTATAACTAGAAAAAGTCGATGGCGCGCCATCGCAATATACCCACTTTCCCCAAATGCTAAGTCCGAAAGGGGGAGGTAATCCATGATGAAGGGTCGGATAAAAACTCCGAATTCACTTTGCGCATGTGCACATGATAACGAAGCTACATAGTAAATATGAGGCGCGTAGGTATGAAGGTGAAAAAGTTTTTCGAGTTACAAGGAAAAAATGGGAAAAAATGGGAAATCTGAGTCGGAAAGGGGGAGGTAATCGATGATGGAGGGTCGGATCAAAAATGGGAATTCACTTTGCGCATCTGCACATGATAACGAAGGTACATACTAAATATCAAGCACATAGGTATGAAGGTGAAAAAGTTTTTCGAGTTACAAGGAAAAATAGGGAAATTCCGAGTCCGAAAGGGGGAGATAATCCATAATGGAGGGTCGGATGAAAAATCCGAATTCACTTTGCGCATCTGCACATGATAACGAAGCTACATAGCAAATATGAGGCGCGTAGGTATGAAGGTGAAAAAGTTTTTCGAGTTACAAGGAAATAATGGGAAATTCTGAGTCCGAAAGGGGGAGATAATCCATGATGGAGGGTCGGATGAAAAATCCGAATTCACTTTGCGCATCTGCACATGATAACGAAGCTACATAGCAAATATGAGGCGCGTAGGTATGAAGGTGAAAAAGTTTTTCGATTTTTGTTACAAGGAAAAAAATGGGAAACTTGAGTCCGAAAGGGGGAGATAATCCATGATGGAGGGTCGGATGAAAAATCCGAATTCACTTTGCGCATCTGCACATGATAACGAAGCTACATAGCAAATATGAGGCGCGTAGGTATGAAGGTGAAAAAGTTTTTTCGAGTTACAAGGAAAAAATGGGAAATTCTGAGTCCGAAAGAGATAATCCATGATGGAGGGTCGGATGAAAAATCCGAATTCACTTTGCGCATCTGCACATGATAACGAAGCTACATAGCAAATATGAGGCGCGTAGGTATGATGGTGAAAAAGTTTTTCGAGTTACAAGGAAAAAATGGGAAATTCTGAGTCCGAAAGGGGGAGATAATCCATGATGGAGGGTCGGATCAAAAATCCGAATTCACTTTGCGCATCTGCACATGATAACGAAGCTACATAGCAAATATGAGGCGCGTAGGTATGAAGGTGAAAAGTTGTTCGAGTTACAAGGAAAAAATGGGAAATTCTGAGTCCGAAAGGGGGAGATAATCCATGATGGAGGGTCGGATCAAAAATCCGAATTCACTTTGCGCATCTGCACATGATAACGAAGCTACATACCAAATATGAGGCGCGTAGGTATGAAGGTGAAAAAGTTTTTTGAGTTACAAGGAAAAAATGGGAAATTCTGAGTCCGAAAGGGGGAGATAATCCATGATGGAGGGTCGGCCGATCAAAAATCCGAATTCTTCACTTTGCGCATCTGCACATGATAACGAAGCTACATACCAAATATGAGGCGCGTAGGTATGAAGGTGAAAAAGTTTTTCGAGTTACAAGAAACGTGACGGACGGACGTACGGACGGACGGACACCCGTGACGAAAACAATATACCCATTTTTTTTTACAAAAAAAGTGGGTATAATAAACGGATGAAGAAGGAATAATACTATATAATCTTAATAATATTTATGTTAGTACTCGTTTAAAAGCTGTAGCAATATAATTGTTAACAAATTTAAATGATTTCGTGTTTATATTAATACTCCTTTTTAGGCACCATCTCGTTATTACATTCATACACATGGCACCATTTTCTTGTCCAACATGAAAACGCCAGTAGCAAAATAATTCGAACAAATTGGTGTCCCTGAGTGAAGGAAAGTTTGTAAAATATTGTTAAATATACAAGGGAGCCCTCACCATTGGCAATCCATCAGTCAGTATTATGTTCTCATGCTTCATATTTTGAACAAGTATAATACCAATCTAAGGAACTGGTCATTATTTATCACCAAGGGGGTTGGGGTGTGAATGGGGCTGGATAAATTTTGTTACCGGTAACTCATCTTAGAAAAGTACAAGCCCCCATCCCTTCCCACAGCTTTTCATTAAACTGTCATTGAACAATTAATAATGTTCAAGCGAGACGGTTCAAATGAGTGGTAACAACACTCCACCCCATTGAACAATTAATAATGTTCAAGCCCAAAACGAGACGGTTCAAATGAGTGATATCATATTTTTTTAAACATATTTTGCATCTACTGATTGCCTGGGTTAATCATGCCCCTATGCGATAGCCAGGGGGACATATTGCCTTGCTCTTGAGGTTCTGTATGTCCGTCCGTCTGTACATTTACATCAACAAGTTTGTGAGTTTCTCCAGTTAAGAGTCCAGTATTCCAGAGGGGCACATCCATGTTTTACAAACATAATGTCTATATATATAGTATTAATGTTGGTACAAAAGCTAATTTATTAAAGGTATTAATACATGTACATGTACTTACATTTTCCTAAAATGTTGGGCAAGTAGCTTTTTTGTCTGGGCGAGTAGATTATAATTGTACTTGCCCGGCCGGGCAAGTGTGAAAAGTGAATATTTTTAAGCCCTGTGCCAGTCTAGCTTCTGATCTGTGACTGGAGAAATGAGATTTATGACTTTTGTAACCAGTCTGTAGCCCACTAAAGATCCATATTTCTTTTTAGAAACATGACAGGTGTATGTTTCACTGACAGAATGGCAGACCCTGATCAGACAAATGCCAAACAAACGGAATCTTTTTGAGTTTGGGGCATGTGTAGGCTCAGACCAGTCTGCATGTCTGGTGTTTAGTTGAGAAAACATTGCTGCATCTAACCCAAACTTATGTCATTTATTGTTGCTTGTATAGTTCTAACGTGATGACCAAAAACATATATTTGTATTTTCACTGGCCCCTTTCTTATACGTGAACATAAGTTGTTCACTTAACCCTTTCAACACCACAGGCTTGTATAGTGGTATTGACCAAACGTGTAGATCCAGATGAGCCACTTATGAAAAGGGGGTATTTCTTGTACTCAAAAATGTGAAAATCACTCTCAAAAAGTGCAGATCCTCATGAGACGGCTCGTTATGAGCCGGCTCATCTGGATCTGCACTGTTTGCATAAACCGCTATAGCGGGCTTTCAGGTTCAAAGGGTTAATGGTGTCACATTTGGGGCCAAGTGATCTGGTGTAGTAATGGCGCCTGGTACTGGATCAGGATACTGTTTTTCAGTTTTGAAAAGTTTAGATCCAGATCAGCCTTTGATAAGATGCTACACTGGGCACAAATCACATAAGCCCCGTTTCTCCATTCACAGCCACATATGACATTGCTGTTGAATGGATGTAAAACTATATAATTTTTTTTTTTTCAGAGAAAGAAGTTCCGTTCCTCTCGGAAGAAAAGTTAGAAGACATAATAAACCAGTGCAGTCGGAACAGCGATTGGTCCGTGTTAATAAAAACTATTGGTATCGTGTATAGTGACCGAGATTCGCTCATTAAAAGCTTTAGGAAGAAAAGTGACACATCTCTGTTGAAGGAACAGCTACGTCAAATGGAGCACGATAACGATCGTGATGTCGACGAGAAGGAGAGCGCCAAGGAAGATCTAGAATCAGGGGAGACAATTCCAGTTCGAACACTTGAACTTGTGTCCGATATATCAGTGGATTTAGCCTCGTTACAGCACGCATACAGATTGTTAATGGACACTCCTGATCTTCCATTCCAAACGGCACTAATAAATGCACTCATGTCCCTGTCTCGGAATTTGGAATTAGATTTACGATACACGAAACACTTCGAGCAGGATGCAAACTATATAAATATATTTGTAATTATTATGGAGATACCTTTACTGCATAGTCCCGAGTTTATTGACAGTGCGTTTCCGTCCTTCTGCAAGGCTATGGGACAGTTGTCACTTTCAGGTCAAGTACGGTTAGCTAAATTTTGGTCGCAGTTTGAAGCGAAGCGTCTAACAGAACTGGTGTTATCGTTGCAACAGTTAATTACGGTGAAGTTGATAAATGGTGAATCGCGATGGGGTCGCGGATTTCATATTAACGACGAGGACTATATAACCGGGCCAACAAAAGTCATGAAGATATTGTATTATGCAAGTTTGTTAGGCGGGAAGCGTGATCCTCAAGCTTTACTTGAAGAAGAACGAGAAATCGCGGAATCTGAGGAACATTTACAACACGAGTTACTCGGAGCTAGTGCAATGGGAATAGAAGCCAAAGAACCGCGACCACAAAATCAGGATCCGTTGGGGAAAGAATTAGATGTATCTCACATGGACGTCAGAACACCACTGGTCCCTTATGATGATTTTGTTAACGAAACCTTGAACGAGTATATAAATATAGAAACGGACTACAAATATAAATTGGAAAGTGAAGAGGGGAAGTTTTCGTTCGTTGGTTACAGTTTTATATTGAACGCAGCTTCGAAGCAGATGAGTTTATATGTGGATAACCGTATACAGATGTACAAGGAGAGACGATCATCGATATTACAGACCATTATACACGGCATGCCGGCAATGCCCTACCTCAGGATTAGAGTATCGAGGGATCGCATCATTGACGATGCCTTAGTAGCGGTAAGATAGCTTGTACACCTGAGAAACGACTTTGTTTACCATTTGCTTTGAATCCACACTAGGGATGGCGTGTAGCATAGGTGTTGGAGTATTGGACTTCAGTACTAGATGTTGTGCGTTCAATCCCCGCCCTAGGCATGAAAAAAATAGTCGGGGCTCCAGATAAGGAATTAGTTATTGAGTATTTTCACTCCATAATTTCTGAAGCAATTGGGTATTTCAAAATTTTAACTATTCAATAATTGCTGTCTGTTGATGTGTAAACAGTAGTGTGATTTTATTTTACCCAATTAAAATATTGAAATACCCAATGGCTTCAGATATGATGGAGTGAAAATACTCAATTACTAATTCCTTATCTGGAGCCCTGGAGGTCTTAATCTGACGTGTTGCTTTGGTGTATAAGTACAATGTATGCAAATATTTTCTGTCCTATTTATTCTTATTTCACCATATTTCTTATGTGATCCAGGCCCGTACGCAGAGGGGGTGCGACAGGTGCGTACGCACCCCCCTTAACCCTTTCACTCTTAACCCGCAGGCCTGCATAGTGGTATTGGCAAACAGTGTAGATCCAGATGAGTCGGCTCGTAACGAGCCGTCTCCAGGATCTGCACTTTTTGCAATTAATTTTCATAATTTTGAGAACAAAAACACCCCATGTTCATAAATGGACTGGTCTGAAAATCAGTTTGTGATGATTTAGATTGGTCGCAAAATTAACAAATCAAAATCCATTCCAGTTAATTAGGGGTGAAAGTGTGATCGCCACATTTACTTCTGATGAGAAATAAAGAAATTATTAAATTGTTTGCATCAGAAAATGTCTTCAAAATATAAAGGTTTATACCCTTTCACATTTTCAATCAATCAACCACTAGGTCAATCAATCTATCAGTAAGTCTGTCAATTAATTGATTATTCATTAAGTCAACTAAACCAACCAACTAATCAACTAACTAACTAATTAACTAGGTCAATCAATCTATCAGTAAGTCTGTCAATTAATTGATTATTCATTAAGTCAACTAAACCAACCAACTAATCAACTAACCAACCAACAAACCCATCAATCGACAGTTGGAGATGGTTGCCATGGAGAACCCGGCCGACCTGAAGAAGCAGCTGTTTGTCGAGTTTGACGGGGAGCAGGGGCTGGATGAGGGCGGGGTCTCCAAGGAATTCTTCCAGCTCGTCGTTGAGGAGATCTTCAACATCGACTTTGGTATGTATATAGTGACCTTCCGCACGCTTGTTCAGTATTATAAACAGTTTTTGTCTCACCCACGATAGTGGAAAGTGAGACAGATCGGTCACATTTTTGGCGTCGTCATCGGTGTCGTCAACAATTTGGGAGGTAAATTTTGGACAAAGCCAAATTTCCCATACGGATCATTACCAAACTTCATCGATAGATTTCTCACTTTGATAGCTATCCATCCAGTGTCATTTGGGTGACATTGATCTTCACCATGGTGACCATAACCTTTGTGAGACGTAAATTTTGGGCATAGCCAAATTTCCAATATCTCTTGACCTTCACCTTGGTGACCTTAACCGTTGTGTCAATAATTTTGTACATACGTCCAAATGTTGAATACTTCCTGATCCGTTAGTCGGATCCTTTACCAAACTTCATCAATAGCTTCCTCACATTGATGGCTATCCACCCAGTGTCTCGGTGTCAACAATTTTGGACATAAGTCCAAATGTTGAATATCCCCTGATCCGTTAGTCACATCATTACCAAATTTCATAAATAGCCTCTTCACATTGAAGCTATCCATCCAGTGTCATTTTCCGGTGAACTTGTCTGTTATGTCAATAATTTTTTATGTACGTCCAAATGTTGAATATATATCTCTTGATCCGTCGGATCATTACCACACATCACCAATAGCTTCCTTCCTCACTTTGATGGCTATCCACCCAGTGTCATTTGTGTGACCTTGACCTTGGTGACCGTGACCTTCATATCAGTAATTTTGGACTTGATCTTGTGACCTTTACCTTGGAGACGTTGACCTTCGTGGTGATCGCTTCGTTTAGTGGGTGAGACACTCCCCGGCGATCACCTTGTTTACTAATCTGTTCCATCACTTTCTGATCATATCTGAGCACCAGTGCTGTTTAGGTTATTTCATGATACCCCACACAACGTGGTTGTGTTTGTTTTTATAGTGTTAAAGTTCTTATTTCATTATACCCCACACAACGTGGGGTGTATACTGGAGTCGGGTCGTCCGTCCGTCCGTCCGTCCGTCCGTCCGTCTGTGCGTCCGTAAACTTAACATCAGAGAAATATTGTTATAACTTCTATTTCCTTCATCTAAAATGCTTAATATTTCATACATCCATTCCTGTAAGGCTCTACTACCATGCTGTGCCAAATCCACGACTGTCCAACCCCCGCTGATCCCAAGGTCAAGGTCAAATACTTAGTCTCTTTACAAAACTTAACATCAGAGAAATATTGTTATAACTTCTATTTCCTTCATCTAAAATGATTAATATTTCACACATGCATTCTTGTACGGCTCTACTACCATGCTGTGCCAAATCCACGACCGTACAACCCCCGCTGATCCCAAGGTCAAGGTCAAATACTTAAGTCTCTTTACAAAACTTAACATCAGAGAAATATTGTTATAACTTCTGTTTCCTTCATCTAAAATGCTTAATATTTCACACATGCATTCCTGTAAGGTTCTACTACCATGCTTTGCCAAATCCATGACTGTCCAACCCCCGCTGATCCCAAGGTCAAGGTCAAATGCTTAGTCTCTTTACAAAACTTAACATCAGAGAAATAACTTCTATTTCCTTCATTGAAAATTCTTAATATTTCATGCATGCATTCCTCTAAGGCTCTACTACCATGCGGTGCCAAATCCACGACCGTCCAACCCCCGCTGATCCCAAGGTCAAGGTCAAATACTGAGTCTCTTTACAAAACTTAACAGCTGAGAAATCGGTTATAACTTCTATTTCCTTGCTCGGATCTGCTTCACATTTCACACACACATTGCTCCAATGGACCTCTACCACCCTGTGACAAATTCACGTTCATGCCGCTCCCGCTAAGCCCAGAGTTGAGGTCACAAGTCCACACACTAGGAAATTTTTACATATTTTAGGGGTACCTGGGCCCACTTACTGACCAGTCTAGTTAATCCTGTATTGCAGGCATGTTCACGTACAATGACGAGACGCACCAGTTCTGGTTCAACTCTATGTCGTTTGAGAACGACGCTCAATTCACGTTAATCGGTATCGTCCTGGGCCTCACGATCTACAACAGCACCATCGTCGACGTCCACTTCCCCTCTGTCGTCTACCGCAAGTTGGTTGGCAAGAAAGGCACGTACGAAGACCTAGCTGATGTGGATCCGGTAAGATCGTAGTTGATTACAACTCATCTATTTATGAGACACGCCATGCCATGTTGTACATAAGATATCTCTAAAATACTATTCCGCATTTGCTTTCGACGTCATTTACAGAAACTATCACATTTTCTGTAAATATATTTCATGAAAAATCGCACATAGAAATCGCATGGCGTGTCTCATGTGGTTGTGAATGGAGAAATGGGATTTATGTGATTTGTGACCAGTGTAGCTCCTGATCAATTGGCACACTCCCGTAGCCTAATAGTAATCTATGTTACTTCTTAGAAGCATGTTGGATGTTTCAATGGCGAACAGTGTGGATCCTGATCAGAGTGTGCTGATGCAAAGGCTAGTCTGGATCTACACTGGTTGCAAAGCCCATAAGCCCCCTTTCTCCAGTCACAGCCACATGTGTGTAAATGACATTGCTGTGGGATGCTGTGGGATGGACATAAAACCGTAATCAAATGTTTAGTAAACGACGACCGAGCTGTTGGGAGACTGTGTACGATCGACATCGGTTACAACCCGCCTGTTATGTGTATAGAATAGTTTACCGAACTTGGAAAATCTTGAGTAACTTGCTTTTAGATCAACCTCCGCATCATCCCTGGTGTTTGAATTATCGGGAGTTTGATAGTTTGACTCCTCTTGCTAGTAAAACTAGGAATGTGATGTTAAAGGCAGCCAGTTCTACCCCAGGTGCCCGTTTCTCTAAACTTTGTATGACTAAAATGTTTGTAATTGAAAATTTAGGATCGTGTGGAAATTTCAATTGATGGATTTACATTTATTGAGCATAGGCTGCATATGCAGCCTATGCTCAATAAATTTAAATCAAATAATTGTTTGTTTGCAAGAAAACATTGTTAATATGAAATTTAGTTTGCACTTACGAACATTTTAGTCGTACAAAGTTTAGTGAAATGGGCCCCAGAAGTTTACCAACCGTGATCACAATTCTATAACCTTGGAGGGATGGGCCGTGGCCTAGGGAATATAGCATTGGACTTCAATACTGGTTGTTGTGTGTTCAAGCCTCACCCTAAGCATAAAAATTACTTACATAGTATTTGCATCCCACTGGTCTGTCGGATAAGACTTTAAACTGTGGCCCCGTCTCTATATGACCTTAACTGTTGCTGGGAAGTTAAACCCATTCACTTTCACATTTTTCACTTTAACACTGTTAAGGATTTAACAGTCCATTAAAGTAACAGGTTTTTATGCAAGGATTTAACAGTCTGATGCTTGTACAACTAGCAATGTTCAGAGCTCCAGATAAGGTGCGTATCTATGTATTTGACGCACTTATTTCAGCAGAATCAGAATTGATTATCAAAAGTGGGAGTACAAAATACTCACAGCAATGTGAAAATACGCATTGATTTTCAAATTGAGTAGTGAAAATACTGTAATAAAGTGGAAAATTTACTTAGTTGAGCTGCAAAAAGCAAACAGTGTTTGCTTTTTGCAGCTCAAATAAGTGAATTTTTAAATTTGTTTTATTTTTTATCATTTGTTCCCTCTTTAATAAGGAAGAAACTCAATAATAATACATTGGAAAAGTAAAATACGCATTGAATTTGAAATATGAGGGTATAATACTCTTTGGATACAAAACTTATCTGGAGCACTGAATGGTATATCAAACTCAGCCAGTTATGCCCCGGAAGTTGTTCTAAGGCAAGTTATGTGGTTGGTTGGTCGGGCGAACGTGATTCTTAGCTGTTGATAGGCCGTTAAACCGCAACAAACAAACAAACAAAGGGAAGTTACCCACTGGCATTGTGATTCTATAACCTTGGACGCTGATTTTGTAGACCCTGGCCAAAAGTTTGCAGTCGCTACTGGACCACACAGAGGAGGACATTATGGACACATTCATGATGACGTTCCAGATCGGATACAGGGACGTATTTGGCAGCTCCCTCACTTACGACTTGAAGGAGAAAGGGGAGACAATCCCCGTCACTCAGGAGAATAAACAGGTACAGTGGAGCCTATCTAAACCGGACACCATAGGGAGCCCCAGTGGGTTCCACTGTAAGTCACATATGAGACACGCCATGTGATTTTGTACCTTTGGACATACAATACGTAATTGTATTAAATACGGTTGCAAAATTGACAATATTTTTCATAAATAAAGTCAGAAGTTGACAACATTTTCAGAGTACATGCGGAATATAATTCCCATTTACGGAAAATATTGTAAATTTTGTAAATGGATTTCATGAAATTACGTAGATGTCCGAAGATATGTCATATGTGTCAGTGGATCCTCAATGTAGACACTCAGGAGATTAAACATGTACTGTCGAACCTATCTTAACCGGACACCCTAGGGGAATCCCTAGGGTGTCTGGTTTAGAAAGGTAAAACAGTAAAATGTGTAGTTTCGAGAGGTTCCAATGTAAAGTGGGTATATTACTTGCAAAAAGTGCAGATCCTGATGCGACGGCTCGTCACGAGCCGGCTCATCTGGATCTACACTGTTTGCGAATACCACTATACAGGCCTGTGGTGTTGAAAGGGTTAAAGTGGCTTTAACTTTTTTTCCAGGAGTTTGTGGACCTGTACTCGGACTACGTGTTGAACAAGTCTATAGAGAAGCAGTTCCGAGCCTTCCGTCGAGGATTCCACATGGTGACCAATGAGAGTCCACTACGATCGTTGTTCCGCCCCAGCGAAATTGAGCTGCTTATATGTGGTAGCGAGGTATGTAAGATGGCATGTGGCATTTCGGTTGAATAGCAAGACTTTATGATATGTCATGATTTGATACCAAGTTAGTCCCAGTCTGACCATAATATTATACTGGTCTCCATTTAGTCATTACTTGCTGTAAAATGCATCTCGAAGGTGACCGAGTACAGAGCTCCAGATAAGGTGCGTATTGGCGTATTTTACACACTCATTTTAGCAGAATACGCATTGATTATCAAAAGTGGGGGTACAAATTATCCACAGCAATGTGAAAATATGCATTGATTTTCAAATTGAGTAGTGACCTTTTTGCAGCTGAAATAAGTGAATTTTTAAATTTGTTTTATTTTTATCATTTGTTCCCTATTTAATACGGAAAAAAAATCAATACATTTGTAAAAGTAAAATACGCATTGAATTTGAAATAAGGGGTATAATACTCTTTAGATACAAAACTTATCTGGATCTCTATGAGTAACATGATCTTTTGCGAGTAGGAATGGCACCTGGCATACGATCAGGATCTTGTACAGTCAGTGTTGCTTTTGCAGTTCCCCACATGACTGATTCTAACTTGTCAATGGGTGAGTTTATAGTCTAGTGATAGAACATTGGATTTTACATCCAGAAGTTTTGAGTTCAATCCCCGCCTATGCAAGATATTTCCATGCCACTCGTCTATCGGATGAGGCACGAAACCGAGGTGCAATGGGGTCAACGTGTAAGTGCACACACGAACGAACACGACAGGTTGGTTCCAACCTGTCGTGTTCGTTCGTGTGTGCACTTACACGCTGACCCCACTGTACCATCTCTATGTGACCTTAGCTGTTGCTGGGACGCATAAACCATTTTACATTTCATTTTGCTACCCTGTCGCCTCTATATATAATATACCTTGCTGTTGAATTGTTTACTTCATTTAATTTTTGGATGGGTTGTGGAGTAGGCGTTAGAACACCTGACTTCCAATCCGGACCTTCATAGTGTTTCCATCCCACTGGTCTGTTGGATGAGACTTTAAATTGTGGTCCCGTCTCTCTGACCGTAGCTGTTGCTGGGACTTTAAACCAATTCACTTTCACTTTTTTTTCTCCATTTAATTTATATTCAGTCGATTCTTCTTGAAAACCACAAAGATCAACAACTTTTATTTCAGACATTTCATTTCTGGTTAACAGTACTAGTATGCCAAACATGTAAAACCATTAAAAATGCCTTTTGTTTTCTTATACTTACAGAACCTAGATTTCTATGCATTGGAAGAAGCAACTGAATATGACGCCGGTTTTGACAAATACTCGACCACAGTCAAGTATGTAGCCTCATTTTCTCTTTGTGTGACCCTAAGTGTTGGTGACAAGTGTGTGATATGTGACAAAGCTAGCCTTAACGACTTAGCGAACAGTGAAGCAGACCAGCCTGTGCATACACACAGTCTAGATCTACACTATTCGCAATTGTGCAAAAAGGTCATTTTCTTTGTGTTATCTCTAACAAATGGGTAAGTATGCGACAAAACAAAACATATTGCCTTTGCCTTAGCGATCAGTGTAGGCCCAGACCAGTCTGCATCAGCAGTTTATTGCACAAGCATAGCACCGTATATTGAAGCTGTAATGATTATCTAACATGTTTTCTGTAGCGGTTCTATTTTAAAAGCACTACAAACACAGGTGGGTGGCAGGTGGGAGAATGCGATGGGTAATTTAATGATTGGGGTTCATCCTTACCGGAATTCCGACTGGAGAGCTGGTTTGGCCCTCACATACGTCTTTGGCATTTTGTATGTGACAGTTGAATCTGGTTAATATACCCCTTATGTGAGTATTACGATTTTTCGTAATCCTATTTTAGGGGGAGGGGCCAAGTGACTTTGGTGTGGTATGGACCTGGCACCAGGTCAGGTTATTCTAATTTCAGGGCTGAATATATTTTTTCTCGATGTAAATATTCCGTTCTGATTTTGGGATTTTCCCCCCAATGCAGCAGGTTAAAACGGGATAGAACCCATTTGCCCGGCCTTACATGACCTTAGCTATTGATAGGCTGTTAAACACCAATAAACAAACAAACACTACAAACACAAACTATATATGCAATAAACTGTTATTAGCGTAAGTTTCCATGACGTCTAATTTTTCAGTCCTTTGGAAATAAGAGTAAGTGAATTTCAAACAAATATCACTTGTTTGTTTAGCATAAGAACTCGATCACTTGTGCATTTCACGATAATCCGCCTACCTCGTTAAATAAACCATGTAAACTGTACTGATATTGTAATCTCTCGTCCCCAGACATTTCTGGGAAGTAGTGCATGCGTTTGGTGAGGAAGAGAAACGAAAGCTGCTCCAGTTCACGACCGGGACAGACCGGGTACCAGTCGGGGGGCTATCCAAACTCAAACTGATCATCGCCCGCAATGGCCCCGACTCGGACAGGTAAGATGACTTGGGATGTTGTAATATTGGAGTATCTCAAGGAGACAATGTGTACCCTGCTGGTTTACATCTTTTGGAGTTCTCTCCCTTTTGAGACGATGTTCACTTGTTGGTTTAGATCATTGTCAAGGTGCATGATCACGTGGTTAAAACAACAACAACGTCGCCCACTCCAAAGTAAGTATTATTTGATATTTTCCTTAATATGCAAGCGCGTCTTCATGAGCTGCATTTGGTGGTCCAGGGAGTTCGGCACAGACTTGTGTCGTTTTTGCGAAGAATCGATTTCCATGTCAGTAGGCACTGAAATTGATTATTCGCAAAAACGACAGAAGTTTGGGCGAAAATACAGAGACCACCAAATGCAGCTTAACAAGACGTGTTTGATGCGCCATATTTCATCAAAATCCTTTACGTAATAAGGACACTATAAAAGAATACGTACTTTGATGAATCAGATGGATTCTGGAAATTTCAGTACTTGTTGTTGTTAGTACCACGTGAACATACACCTTGATTGTACATAGTACAAGTTTTATACCTATCCGAACATATTTATGATACTTCACTATCACACAAGTGTACACCACAATCTAGAGCTGTGATGTCTGAAAGTAAGAAAACATCAGGTTTTGTATGAGATAATTATCTCCCTTCGAGACATGTTCAAAAACTGGAACTGAACACAGACTTAGGGGTTTAAATGAAAATCTTCAACAATGCCATTACAGACTGCCGACGGCTCACACCTGCTTCAACGTGCTGCTGCTGCCAGACTATGAGAATAAAGCCAAGCTCGAGGAGCGACTCCTTAAAGCCATCACCTACTCCAAGGGCTTCGGCATGCTCTAATGCTCGAACCAGTGCCTGTGGTTATGAGGCGTTCTGAGTGTTTACTCGAAATTGATACTCAAAATCAAGAAGTCTTTACTAGTGCTGTCATGCTTGTACCACGGCTTGCTGAGCATGTTCTCCAAATGACAGATAAGAGGATACTCAAAATTAGCAGAGCCTGTTCTGAGTATATACTCGAAATATTTTTATCATCCTAAGTTTATTGAAACTTGTCACTGGATTCCTATCAACCAATGCCTGTGTTTACCGAGTATGTATTTGAAATTGGAACTCAAAATACAGAAATTTGATTGGCCGATGCTGAGCTTAGCTCAGCCTCGACCAATCAAACTTGCTGATTTTTGAGCAGGAGATATAAGTCTGTGTAATCACTGGTTGATGACCTGTGATTGTAAAATGTTCTAAGTATGTTCTCGGACTCTAATCTTGTGAGTGAAATCAGCTACCTATTTTGTTCCAGGGCACAGTTTGATGTGTCCAATTGTGTACTTTTATCCGTTTATTTTCAGTTTAAATTTCGAGTACACGCTCCTACGTTTTATATTTACAAGTCCATATGTGATTTTGTACCCAAGAACATGCGAGATATTCATGAAATGCAATACAGAAACTGTGATATTTTGTGTAAATGACGTCGAAAGAGATGACAAAATTTACATAGCAATGTGGAATATAATTCCACATTTGCTATGAAAATTTTGTCATCCTTTACGGAAAATATCATAAATTTTGTAAATATTCATCGCCCATGTTCTTGGGTACAAAATCACATGGCGTGTCTCGTATATGGTAGAGCAGGGATTCCGCTGGGGAAAATTAAAAAATCGCCACTTAAAAAAAACAAAAACAATTGGCAATAAAAAATTTCGAGAAAAAAAAAAAAAATATTTTTTATCGCCAATTGTTTATTGTTATCGCCAATTGCGGCGATCGCCAGCGGAATCCCTGGTAGAGTTGAAATCAACACCCCTGTATCATATCCAGATTATATTCAGGTTCAGTTGGCGATCAGAAACTTCCCCAAAGTGGGGAAGGAATAAGATGGCCGTCTATTCATTGTGATAACATTGTGAGTGTTCAGTCTCGAGTGATTGTTTGTTCGTAATCTGTTTTCTTCATCTTCTGATTTCTAGTCTGTCATTTAGCATTTCAGGATCCTGTGGGTTTGTGATTATAATACTTTCTGATCATATGATCGAAGTTGTCTTTGAATTCAAGTCACTTGATTGGCCGAGACTGAGCTCGGCTCGATGTCAACCAATCAAACTGCCTGATTTTGAGCATGAAAGTCGAGTATATCTTAAAAATGTTATGATCATGGGCCCAGCCTCTTGCTAATGATGTCTGTATGTGTGGCTCTGACTGGAGAAATGGGGATTATGGGTTTTGCGACCAGTGTAGATCCAGATCAGCCTGTGCATCTGCACAGTCTGATCAGGATCTGCACTGTTTGTCATTTCATCAATGAAACACCTATCATGCTTCTAACAAGCAATATAGCTCGTTATCAGGCTACGTATGTGTGCTATTTGATCTGTACCTACATAGGTCACAAATCCCATAAACCCCATTTCTCCAGTCACAGCCACATATGATTGTGTACCTTCGGACATGTACGTAATTTCATTAAATATGTTCGGACACAAAATTTACAATATTTTTCATAAATAAAGTCGAAAATTTGGCAAACTTTTCAGAGTACGTGTACATACTGAATATAATTATAAATAATAAAATAATAACATTTTGTCAACTTTTGAATCCATTTACGGAAAATATTGTAAATTTTGTAGACCTATTTCATGAAATATCCGAAGGTACAAAATCTTCTCGTATGAGGTTGCTGTTGGACATCAATCTATCGCTATTGTCATTGCTCAAGGTTTCCTTGAATTACATCGCTCAACTCTAGGTCCGTTTATATGTGACGGGAGAAATGGAAATCGGGATATTGCCTTTGTGACCCATGCAGACCCAGATCAGCCCGCACATCCGTACAGTCTGATCAGGGTCCGCACTGTTCGCAATTCGTTCCATGAAACACCATGTGATTTGCACCTAAGAAGATGAGCGATTTTACTTCAAAAATATTTTTAATACAGAAACTGGGATTGTTTCTGTAAATGACATCGAAAGTTGACAAAAATTTCATCGCAAATGCCTCGTTTGCTATGAAAATTTTGTCAACTTTCGATGTACAAAAAGAATTGTAGATTTGGTAATAGGGGATATGACATTGGACTTCAATACCGCAAGGTTATGAGTTTGATCTGGGCGTGAAAAATACTTAAATAGTTTTTCCATCCCACTGTTCTGTCGGATGAGACTTTAAACTGTGGTCCCGTCTCTATATGACCTTAGCTGATGCTGGGATGTTAAACTCATTCACTTTCACGAGATATCACATATAACTTCTTAGGTACAGAATCACATGGCTCGTCTCGTATGACCATGTTATGGGAAAATGTAAAGGAAATACAGGGGCCCGTTTCACTAAACTCTGTACGACTAAAATGGTCGTAAGTGCACATTCATGATCGTCTGGAAATTTCAATTGATGGATTTTCATTTATTGAGCATAGGCTGCATATGCAGCCTATGCTCAATAAATGTAAATCCAATAATTGTTTACAAGAAAAAAGTGAAATTTACAGAGTATCATAATTTTGCACTTACGAACATTTTCGTCGTACAAAGTTTAGTGAAACAGCCCCCAGGTCTCTCTCTATGTACAAATTATTCTCATCGTTATAGGAGACGCGCCATGTTATTTTGTACGTTCGGACATCTGCTTAATTTCATGAAATCGTTTACAAAATTTACAATATTTTACGTAAATTGTGTCAAATGTTTACTAAATTTTCAGAGTATTGTAAAATTAGTAAACATATTAAATGAAATTACGCAGATATCAGAAGGTACAAAATCACATGGTGTGTCTCATATGTGGCCGTGACTGGAGAAATGAGGCTTATGAAATTTGCGAGCAGGGTATCTGCTGATCATATAGCACACTCCTGTTGCCTGATAATGACCGATATTGCTTGTTAGAAGCATAATGGGTGCTTCATTGATGGAATAGCGAGCAGTGTAGATTTTGATCAGACTGCAGTGCGCAGGCTGATCTGGATCTAAACTGGTCGCAACACCCATAAGCCCCATTTCTCCAGTCACAGCCAAAGATGACCCTGTAGTTGACTAATACACGTAGGACTTATTTAATCTATATTCATGTTGACTGAATATGTGAGAATCATCTCCATAATAAGTGTATCTAATCTGTGGGGAAACTTGTTTGTGTTGTAAGTAAAATGCACATGTACCGTACATGTATATAGGACTCACTTTGACAGTGGGTGGTTGGTCAGGAGCACGCGAAGGGAAATTTAAGGGGCCAAGTGACTTTGGTGTGGTATGGACCTGCCACCAGGTCAGGTTATTCTAATTTTAGGGCTGAATATATTGTATCTCGATGTAAATATTCAGTTCTGATTTTGGAATTTTCCCCCCAATGCAGCAGGTTAAAACGGGATCGAACCCGTTTGCCCGGCCTTACATGACCTTAGCTGTTGATAGGCCGTTAAACACCAATAAAGAAACAAACATTAACACCAATAATCCATAAATCAATCTCACTTTGACAAAAACTTACATGCGCTTCAAAAATTATACAAATTATAATTAAAATAAACAAATTAGAGGTGATTTAGAACTATTTTGCGATGTGAAGCGTAGTTCCGGCACTGACCAATATGAACTTGCGAGACGTCAATATGGAGAAATATTGACGT